>NW_023591078.1:1595150-1621030 GCF_014843425.1 Jatropha curcas | reverse complement strand
AGTAGTTTTATCTTAGTACCAAAAGCTGAATCATTGCTTTATAGGTGGATTTATAAATTAAAGCTATAGAATAATCCTTGTTTTATTATTATTAATTATGAGTTTTATTTTCTAAAAAAACTTACTTTCTAAAATATTTAAATCATTAATGAGACAGTCATATCTGAAGACCTCAAAAGAAATCGGTCCTTCACTTAAAACTGTCTAACAAGATCCTATAATGAAATCTTGAAAATTTAAAAATCTGCATCTCTGATCTGCAAGATAATAGTGTTTTAATCTCCCTTGTTTAAAAGGTTTTATTCCTACTGAATTAATCCTATATGAACTAGAGTAATTTCCCTATGTGAGATGTTGTGCATTCTGTTAGGGTGTGTAAACCTCATTTGGTGAAGTGTGATATGTTGTAACACAGTTTAGTTACAAGAAAGAATGTTTATCTACAATCAAAGGTTATTTAATTATTAAATTATGATGAGAAATATTATATATATAATAACTTAGCATATAGATTAATACATCTAAGCATAAACTCGAGATACTATGAAATATTTAAAAAATGAAGTAATAAATATTCGAAAAATGAAAACTTATATAATTATACATATTTTTGAGTTCCATTTAGCAAACTCTGAGGGAGTGAAGGGTGCCACAAATACCTCTAAGTTTCTCGAAAATAAAGATGAACTTTTCACAATATAATATATACTATTGTTAAAAAAGTTATTATATCTTTCAATTAATCGTAAATATTTAACCACTTTATTTTAATAAATTTCTATTGAAAAGTTATTGAAGCGTTCCTTTACAATGTGATTTTGGTTATTTATTAACAACTAAACAGAAGGAAAGAGGATTTTCAATTAAAAGTAAATCCTAATTTGGAGAAAAAGAAGAAATACCAGCTTTTTGTCTTACTAAAACATTTCACAACATCCATTAAAAGTAAAAAAATATAAATATATTCATATAGGATTAATTCAAGTAGGAAATAAAACCTTTAACAAGGAAGGTATTTTAAACCTAGTATTCTTGCAGTAGTCAGAGATGCTAGATTTTTTAAATTTTCCAAGATTCACTTATTAGATCTCGTTGAGGACTATTTAAGTGACCAGGACATTCTTTTTGAGGTCACCAGATATGACTGTCTCATTAAATGATTTTAAATATTTTTTTAGAAGTATCAGTTTTAGAAATTAAAACTCATAATTAGTAAAATAAAACAAGGATCTATTCCTATAGCTTTAATTTATAAAATCCACTATAAGCAATGAATTCAGCTTTTGGTACTTAAGTATAAAACTTTACAACCCTAAAAATTGGGAGAGACACGCGTTCTTCAAACAGATTTAACTAAAACCATACTGTTCGATACCTAAAAACCATTCAATGGAAAGACATCCACCACTTCCTGTGATGAATGGATTTTGGAAGGGGTTGTACACCTCCTCCAGTTAATATTAGAACCGTTAAAACCAAAACGTAAAACTTACAAAAAAGCATGAACAATTTGAAGATGGGGTAAAGTCACATTAAAAATTTCAATCGCAGGTCAAAGTATGAGATGTATACAGGGGTCATCTTGTCCTCTGTTACCTACGGATGAAAATGATAACCTATTCCCTCCATTTACCTTCTTGTGATTTTTATGCTAAATATGACCTAGAGCTACCTATTAATTCAAAACTCTGGTAACCAATAGGTACAATCTAGCCTCGGATAATTCCTCTAGTTAAAATTTGAAGGTTGTGATTATAGTAATCTATTCCACAGCAGTTATAACCCTTTAGATAATTTATGTTAATCACCATACTTATTTGGTAACCTCATCAAACCAGAATCACCAAACAGCTTCAGCATAAACTGAAATGTTAGTGCATATAATATAGAGAATTCTAAATTTCTTACCTAAAGATGTGGTAATTGAAAAAGGTTTAATAAAGAAATATCTAAAATAAAGAATTTACTTAACATGAAAAATATTTAAAACATTTATACTTTTGAAGAATTTAAAATGAATATTTAGATTATAATTAAGTAACCAAATAAATAAAATTCTTTGATTGGTATAACTTAATTAAAGAAAAACAAATCAAATAAAAAAGTTTGAACCCAATAACGGGTTAGAGAAAAAAGACCAGAATGGATAGTTAATAGTTCAAATAAGTTTTTAAAAGTGATTTTCCTCGAAACAATTAGTAAATAAACCCACCAAGATAATGAAAGTTATTTGTGCACCATATAAAGTGGGCCGGAGGAAATACGGTTTAAATATTAAAATAATTGACAAAATAATTTCGGTTATGCAAACGTCTAATTTGTATAAATACTCAATTAAAGAAAAAATTGAAAATATGATAAATGAAAAAAACCAATAGTCAAAGATAAAGAAAAGGTTAAAACTTCCACATGTTAAACCTTACCAAATTTCTCATGTCAAGTGATAAAATGAATTTGTAAACAAATTAAAAGACCAATAAGTAAACTTTTGAGGGTCCGTTTCCGAGCTACCCAACAAGTAGCTCCTGACACTCTCAGACTTCTAGCGAATTATAAACACTATAGAAGAAAATAGTAATTCTAATAACTCTATAACAGTGTGAACCTGATTCAGAAAAATATAAAAAATTTTCAAAATTCAACCCATACACAATAAGTGCAATAGTCAACAGGGCCACCAGACTAAAATCTGATTAAACCAAACCACTATATCCTTCCAATTTAAAATATAATGCTCAACAATCTATTTGAATGGACAAGATGGTTAAAGTGAATATAACATATTAATATTTGCAACAAAATGACAATGGCTGAATGCTTATAAAAACACAGTCAATTATTTCTGATATTAAAGCTATAGCAGAAATTCTTAATTGCGGATTTACGCCAACCTTAAACGGATGGTGGGATTATCATCTCACTGAACAACAACATTTAGAAGTTTAAATTCAATTAAAATTGATGAAGGGAAACAGACCTATATATGATTGAAAATTGGTGATGTAATTCAAGATGCAGTGTCATCTTTAATTCTCACTATTCATTACATTTATAGGAGATCCATCTCATATAAAAGATAAAAATGTTGCGGAAGTTAATAAGTAAACTTAAAAGTGTTAGAACCATTAAGTAATTTTCAAAATTATAAAAACTACTTTTATCCACTAGATTATGCTAAGGGAAATTCCAATCAAGCTTTTGGAAAGAAAGTCTTGGCTGGATACTTACTTTTCTGGGTTGAGAAACGTTAGAATTCCACTTAACAAACACATGGTCAACCTATACCTTTATAGTTAAATTAAAACTTATGGACAGTTAATTAGTATAATTCATAAAGAAGGTTTCAAATATGGTCATGATTTTAAAACTTCAGAGAACATAAAAATGGAAAGGCAGAAAACTAAAAGAGAACTCGGATCTTTTTGTAAACAGTTTGATTATGGCAATAACAACTTCTCACAGATGTTGAAGGCCAGTTTCTAAAGCACCTAAAACCTAAAAAAAAAAACATTATTACAAATAAACATTATAAGAAGCAATATAAAAGCGTACACCTAATGTCAAGAAAAATTTTATCACAAAAGGTCCAAAACCTCATAAAAAACGTCTCACAGGAAGCAACCGTAAATAAACCCTCCAATAAAACTTCTTTTAAAGATTTAACTTTGTTTATTAAGTGTGGTAAAAAAGGACATTACTTCTAATTTTGTAAAATAACAAAAAATTAAATTGAATACATTTTAGAAGAACAAGTTTTAAACAAAATTTATGAACTGTATCTGGATTCTGATACTTCCGGAAGCCTAAATTAGTGAAAGTACTCATCAAAATAGATGAATTAGGAAAAAAACAAACCAACTAATTCTATCAGAATATTCTAATAAAACGTTGTTAACTAGAGGATCAAAGTACGCTTTTAGAATTAGTAAATTACTTATAGTATTGATCCAGGAAACTAAAGCGAAGAGTCGTTCTCAGGAAAATAATGAAAAAGTTTTGATGATGACAACTGCGGTAAAAGAAATATAACTTCCTAAAATTCAAAATAACACTTATGAATCTTCACAACTATATTAAAAAAAATTAAAACAAAAATTACAAGGCAGACATTAGAAGTTTTCTACTTCAAGATTAAAAAAAAGAAGTTTAAAAAAAAAGTTTAAAACAAAGTAAGTGTATAATATAGTATTATATATATAGTATAATTAATATATATATATAATATATATTATATATATTGTGTTTTCTTATTTATGTATTTATTCCAATTTATAACCTTTAGATTAAATTTCTAGTTATTCGGTGAGGAATATTTTTAATAATAATAATAATGATATATATAATATTTTTTATAATACCTAAAGTTTTTAGTCGTCACTACTTATTAAGAATAAAACTATTTAATTCTTCATTAGTGCTTTACTGAAAATTCCGGCAGTATCCTCTATAAAACTGGAGCCTATCCAATTTTTGCATAAATCCCACATTGTCAACCACATAGCCCATCCATCGAGCAATCATATTAACTGATCCCGTCCGCCATAACCATATTCATCCGTCTATTCACTTCACACCAGATCCATTATTAATTTAATTGTTCTAGTAAACTATTTATTTGTTAATTAAAATTCCTAAAAATTATTATTAGCTTAGGAATCTCAATATTTCAGTGCCAACCTTATAGGTATGAATTAATATTCATGAATAATCTAATAATATCATAAGTTATTATTATTACATATTAAAATTCAATAATTAAATATTTTAGGAGAATTTATTCAAAAATTAACGAATTAAAGCTTTATAGAGAGTACCGAATGATCAGACCAAGTCCCCCTACACGGGAGAGGATATCTGCTTTGTTGCCTCGCTGTATGTCGCCGGCCGGTCACCGGACCGCCGCCGCCGCCGCCGTGCACCGGTGGCCGAAAAAAAGTCAAACTTCACCAAAAACGAACAAAACAAATAGATCATTTTATTCGTTTCGATGAGAGGATCACTTAATCTGTAATTCAAATCAAGGTGGGTATGAACTATTTGGCTGGAAATTGACCGAAAGGTTCAGATGAACCCATTTTTTGGGTTTTCCGATTTCGGCTATTTTACAGTCGGACGAGAGAGGCCATCAAATGAAAGAGGAAGACGAGAGGAGTCATTGTACTCACCTTGCACTCTAGACTTGCCTGAAATGGCTAATTTTGCCGGAGAAAGGTTTGTCACCACGGTGCCGAAACTTCATAGCTTCTTCCCTTTCAAAATAACACAATTTTCCAGTTAAATCTTAAGCTATAATCTCTTCCTTGTGTTGAGTAGAATGGTTTTTTTGAAGTCATTCAATTTTGTCGGATTTGGTGCCGTGAGGGACGGAGGATCGAAGGAGATGGAGGAGGAGGAGGCAGGAGGAGTCGTGCCACTGAGAAGGAGAAGGATAAGAAAAGAAAAGAAAAAGAAAAAGACAAAAGGAAAGAAAAGAAGTGAGGGCCGGTCCTGGTCGATTCGAACCGGTCGGTCCCCGATTCAGTGATTTGGTCTCATTTGTTTTGGTTTTCGAGTTTTCAATTGATTTTCGATCATTTCGTTGTGTTCTCGACGAAATTAAACTGATTTTTAGGTCCGATTTGATTATTTGTTATTAAATATAGTAGTTTCTATAAACATTTCTTCAATTTAGTTAAATGTTTAAATATTAATAATCATATATTTCATTTTTTTAAGATTAAAATTTCGATAATGTGTCTTTGGGCTTGAGCCCAACTTTGTAAACTTGGGTAAACTTGGGCTTGAATTGAGGCTATTTTATACTTGCAGTCCACATGATTAAAATTTCTGATTTTTGATTTAATAAAAATTCAAAAGTTTCGAAAATAAAAATTCGCGGTATTACAATCTCCCCCCTTAAGACAATTCATCCTCGAATTGAATCTAGTGGGAAAGAATAAGAATGGACGCATGGAAAACTATAAAGTTATAAGAACTTGCTTCTAGAACCAAGGAGACAGATCGAGGAAATGAAGTGAGTGGTACCGTCAACCGTCATATTTAGAATAAAATTTCGTTCAATCTATATAGTACCACCTAGCTGAAGTTTATCAGAAGGTTTATTACATTAATCTCCAAACTATCATCAGACAGTTGCTAAGAAATCTTTCTTTAAATAAAAATCTTATAATTAACCCATAAATAAAAATCTTATAATTAACCCAGCTTTTCAATAAAATGTTTACTATATATATTAAAGTTTATTACGCATTTCTTTATGAAATCCAGATATATAATTTGCCAAAAGCAAAACAATTTGAAATGTAATTTATTTATAATCAAACTAGATTTATTTAACGTGCATATGTTATGACTAAATCTTTTCTTAATCTAAGATGAAAAACTATTACTGTAATCCAAAATTTTAAGAAAAATTCTCTTGTAACTTTCGTTATCTATAATATCGCAGGGTTATTCAAGCTCACTCTATCAGTTCTTTTTATACAAGTTCTCTCATACAAGTTCTATTCTTCTTATAATATTTATATCGTATGCTAGCGCAAGTATTTAATAGCTCTTTTACTAAAGACATCCCTGCACTATTAGTTATCTCCACACTTTCTATTTAATCGTCATCCCTACGTCTAACACTCATTCGTTATCTTAACATTTATCATTAAAAGCTGACTTTCATAACAACCTCTCATACTTTCATAATAACCTCTCATTTCACTTATGTTGCTTATTAATTCATCCTAAGAATATTGAAGCATATATATATATTTTTTAATTATTCCATTAGTTGTAATTTATCCCATTTATCTCATTAACAATATTTCAACCTAACATTTATTATTTGCCTCAACTATTTACCTTTTACCTAATACCTATCAATATAGAAAAGTCTTCAATGAAATTTCTTAAGTCCCAACTTCATGTTCCCTTAGCATCCAATTAATTATGGAATAATAACAAGGCCCTAAGTAGCATTTATAGTACATAAGCTAATTAATTATGGAATAATAACAAGGCCCTAAGTAGCATTTATAGTACATAAGCTAATTAATTATGGAATAATAACAAGGCCCTAAGTAGCATTTATAGTACATAAGCTAATTAATTATGGAATAATAACAAGGCCCTAAGTAGCATTTATAGTACATAAGCTAATTGTTTCATTTTCCATCCCTATCTTTAGTTCATTAGTCTTTTTCTTATTGAAGTGTATTTAATTCTTTACATTTATCCATTTAACCTTATCATCTCTAGTTTCTCAGGTTAGCACAAGGCCACCTGGTGTTATTACCTAGACCTCAGCTTAGTTTAGGTCTTTCCTCCATGTCAAAATTTTTATCAATTACCTTACGATTCATTTCACTAGTTTCATTTCTTCTATTTCATGTAAAGATTTTAATATTTATCGAAGAGTCCGAAGAGATTAATTGCTGCATGTTTAAATTTCATTTATTAACATCTCTTTTAATTCCAAAACGTCCCCTAGAGCTGAATCATTTTCTTATAATCTAGTAAGCTACCTGAAAGTTGAAATTTATATATCGAGTCCCTCTAGCTCTAATGTGTCACAATTCATTATAATCTAAAAGGCATAATACTTCAAATTTCAATTCTTAATGTATCTATCTCTAAGTATCAACGAGATATTAGGTTCTATTTCAATAAATTCATTTATATTAATAGTCTACAACACTAGCTGTCTCATAATGTGAATTTCATCGAATGAGTGTACTAACTAAGAGTTTGTAAGTTTGTAAGTAATTTCCACATTCTCCTTTATTAATATTCCTCAATACAGGCTTTTTATTCCATCCATTTTGATTACTGTTAGATTCCATCGTTTTAATCCCAAAATTCTACTAATGAGTTATCAACTACCGACAGCTTGACATTGTCTATAGGTAACTGGCTATTTAAAAAAGCTTTCAAAATATTTAAAAACTTTCAAAATAATTTTCCCTTTCCACTTTTAAAAACATCGGCATGTCACTCACACAAAACCTTGAAATTCTTTTAATAGAAATTTGCATTTCACTTTTACTTTCTTCAAAAAACAATATTAATGGTAATGTAAAATATTTTTGAAAAGTTTGAAAATTATTACTCAGTGTATTTTCTAAAACCTTTTTGTATTTAACAAAAATGAATTGTCTATCCCCACGAGGACAATCCTCAAATCAGCTAGTTCCAGTCTACTGTTTCATATTTCACCTCTAAATAATCCCCTTAAACCAAGAATATTCTAATCTCTATCAGTACTATTACTTTCGCTATTACTAGTCTATTAAGTAAATTGGCCCACACTTTAAATTTTTCCAAAAGTTATTATTATTATTATTATTTTATATTCATTTACTTATTAATATATTTTTATTATATATTTAATATTTTATACTTATTAGATATTTATATTATTATTATTGTTATTTTATCTTTATTTATTCATCATTTTTTCTCTTTTTTTCTTTTTTTTTTTTTTAGATTTGTTTCTACTTATTTATTCTAGTATTCCACAGTAGATAAATTAATTGACCATATTATCATCATCGACTTTACTACTATTTAACATCCCCTAATTTTATCAAGTTCTTTAGATTTTTGATTCATTTTAATCTTTCTTTTATCTTCCATGTCTCATTAGTGTACCCAACCTCATTTAAGTCTTATCCTTAAAAGAGTATTAATCATGGGTACATGAATCTATGGCGTAAAACCATTATTTACACAAAATTTAATTCCATCCTAAGGTCATTGCTTCTTAGATTCTCTTATTCTGATTTTTTTTTTCAATCTCTACTTCATCATTATGAGTTATCTTTGACCTTTATTCTCTTCCAAATTTATTAACTTTTATTTTATTTTATTTTATTTAATTTATTAACTTTTATTTTATTTTATTTTATTTTTTACGTAGCATCTCAATCTAATTTCGTACTTACGTCTTTAAAGCAGATTTTATATACATTTCTTATAATTAATTTAAATTAATAAATGATATTAATCCTTTCTATATAACTCTCTACCTAGATGCATCATTTTCCCTTAATTTATTAAGTTTTCCTACAGTATCCACGTTCCTTTCCTCATTCATTCCCCTTTTGTGATTTAAAGTTATTCACCATCTTCTACATTCATTTTATTATAATAGATTTATGAACTTAGTCTAGCCTTTTAAGCATCCTACATGTGCTAGGATCTCAATGATATAATGTCTAATAAATTTATTACAAACTCTAAACTTTCACTTAGTAAATTTTTTTAGATTATAACCACCTATCCTTAGATACACGTTAGTTCCATAAGTCTATTATCAATCAATCTAATTGCTCATTTTCTTTAATAGATTCATAATTGTTTCATAATTTGTAATTTATTCTATTTAAACTAGTAGTCATCTTTCCATATTAATCAAATTTTAAGCTTGCACAACTTTGCCCAATTATTCACTCCCTTTAATTCCTATATTAAAACACCCAAAATTTTAACGCTTCATGCTATTGTTTCAGAGGAAGTTTTAGCCTGCTTCTTTATCATGTTTACATTACATTATTTTATATTGCTATAATTAATTTGACCTATTCAGTTAACATTATGTTCTTCACATTCAAGCACATAATTCATTTAACATTTTCTTTTATATTGTTTTAATTACTCCATTTAAATTCTATATGTCGAGATTCACTTCAGTCAATACCTATTATTGTACTTCGACGCTATTTATCATTTCTATGTCTTACTCTATTTAATTCGTCCAATAAGTCTCTATTTTCCTCAATGTTATATTTAAGTATCTTACAAATTTTATCCTTTTACATTCTTAGTTTCGCCTCGGTTAATTGAGGATTTCTTGTCTAGTATGATTATTTGTCCTAAATCATCCTTTTCTAACCTTTAATTTAATTTAAATTACAATTTCCACTTTTTATTCCCTAACCGTAACATTTCTAGAATTTAATCTATATATTAATTGAAATTATCATTCAACTTCATATTCTATACTATTTATTATTAATTTATCAGTATTAATTTCTATAAGCCTAATTTAGTCCTCGGGATAACAATATGATAAAATAAATCAAACATACAATCATTGTAAATAATTTAAATTCTAAAATCAAATAAATTTTTGACATGCCGACGAAACAATAAAACCAAACAATTAATAGCAACTTCAAAACAATTTCCAATAAGCAAATATGAAAACATTATTCTCAAATCATAGTTCAAATAAACTTTCTTATTGTCTTTAAAAATTCGAATTCTTTTCTAAATCATTTCAAATAATTTTCGAAGCAGTGTCTCTTGTTGAATCATGGTGTACTAGGTGATCAGGCCATTACACCAATTTCCAACTGATCTTCTGCTTCAAAATAGATGGAGGGGATTTAGCAAAACTGAAAATATTTATTTTATAAACGTTAGTTACCTGGACTCTTTTTTTATAATTCACTATTATTTCTGTACTTTTAATTCTCGTCCTAAGTTTCATACAGATTTCCTTTCATCCTCGTGCACGATGCGTCCACCGGCACTAAAATGGAATTCAATCCAGACTACAGCTCCTTTGTTGGTTACGGTCGATCCCAACATAAGAGTTCTCTATTTAATTTCCTATGTTCCGCGACTTCCTTGGCATAGAAAATTGTACTTTGATTATGACTATAACGTGTATTAATAGAACAACCAAATAAAACGGTAACTCCATGTCACGACCCATTTCCGTGGGCCGGACCGGCACTAGGACCTGGGTGGGCTTAAAGCTCCCGAAGCCCGTAGTAAGCCTAACTTTTTCCAATTCGACATTCTACTCATAATTATGGATTCAGGCCTATTAACTTATTATATATGCATCCAAAATACAGTTCAAAGATTTAAAATGGACTTTCATTATTTATTTACAACCCAACTGGAATACAACTGCGGAACTCTACCTTTACATTTACATCATTATTTCAATTATTAATAGCTTCTATAATTAGTGTTTCAACTCCACAGGGCATTTCTTTCTTCTATTACCTCCTGAAAAAAAAATAAGGTAGGGGCAGGGGTGAGCGCCAAAAACTCAATGAGTAAAAGGGTTAGATAACCCTCTCACCCCATACAATCACACAGATGCTAAAATATTTTTATCTATCCGGCCGATTTATTTAGTATGATCATGCAGTTGTGTACACAAATGGAATTACCCAGAGCAATCACTAAGTTATTATCGAACCTTCATATAATCATATTCAACGTTGGAAATTAGTCAGTGGAGTCACTAAAAACCCGATGAGTCTAGGGCAGGTTGAGATGTTCTACCGTTCTCCCACATGGCTCATCTCGCAGATAGGGTGTGAAGCCTCAGCGTATGTAGACACCATACGAAGAGCTCCGGAGCCCAATTGGCAGCGACAAGGTCGCTCGAGACATCTGCAGGCACGTGGGCTAGTAGCCGCGGTTATAAAGGCAGTCGACTACTGGAGTGTCTCTGCGCTGTGATAAATAGATGTCGCGGGGACGACGCCAGACGATGAGCTCTGAGTGCAGTCAGGTACAGAGAGTGAGATGAATGATGTGTAGCGCCAATCTACGTGGCTTGAACCGGCGTATAACGGCGACTAGTTATTTGAGCTGGTCGTGTGTATGTACCAGTGTTTCGAGAGTCTGTTTGCAGTGATCCGATCTTTTTTTATATATATATATATATATAAATGCACCAAACAGGAGCAACCCGGTGGTCTCCATCCAATCTGGATCATCAAGTGCTCACAATAGGAAGGCCACCCTGCAGGCTTTCAATCATCTACGATTATCAAGGTATGCCAAGCAACAAGAAGCCATTTCTGTGGTGCTTTCGATAGACCGTAACGGTACAGCGCTAGTAGGACGTAGGTAACGGTAGGTGCACACGGGGGCGCCGATCTCCCATTTACCCGGCTAACAGTAATCATATCAGGATCCATATAACAGTAACGATATATAACTGTAACGATAATCATAATCAGGATCCATATAACTAGGCATGGCCACCAGTTCGGTTCTAATCGGAACCGAACCGGAACCGAACCGTACTGTAGACGAATCGAAACCGGACCGAAACTGGCGGTTCAAAATTTTGAATCGGAACCGGTGGTTTAAAGGTCGGTTAA
Source organism: Jatropha curcas (assembly GCF_014843425.1). The sequence continues at coordinate 1,608,905 of NW_023591078.1, read as the reverse complement.
GATTCATGTGAATGTTAAAAAATGAACCTGAACTGGCCCGGAACTGGCGGTTTCGGTCCGGTTCGAACCGGATTCACAAACAAAATTATTTGTTGCAAATTACAATAATACTTAATTTATAAGAAGTAGTGAAAAAAACATCATCATTTCACTTAATTGATTGGTACTTTGGTAGAAAAAAAAAGAAAAAAAAAGCATCATCATTTCAAGCTATTAGCCGTTTGATTCAAATGAACTATACAAATGAACTATACAATTTACACAAGGTTCAAACTTCAAACGGCTAGTGACATTTAATTTTTTTTATTTTTGGTAAATAAATTTTATTTATTTTTAATCAATTATTTATTTATTTATTTATTATAATTTTTTTAGGTGATGATGCGGATGAAGACCCAACAAAATTTGATATTTTGGGTTGGTGGAAAAAACATGCAAATCGCTTTCCAGTATTAGCTTCAATTGCAAAAGATATTCTTGCTTGTCCAATTTCTACTGTTGGAGTGGAACAAGCTTTTAGTGCGGGTGGACAAATTTTAGATCCAGCACGGTTAAGATTATCGCCAAATAATGTGGCAATGCAAGAGTGTATTGACGATTGGACTAGAGCGGCGTTGAGAACTCAATACCAGCAAAATTCAAGCGATGATGATGATTCCGACTCATTAACGGGGACTCGGGCGACTAGTGGCAACCTCGATGGCACTAAAATTAATTGTTAATTATTGGTGAGGTTATTTTTCCAATGTATTAATAAAAAAAAAAAAACTATGTGGGCTTTTGATTTTTCTCTCCTAATTTTTCAAGAGGTTACGTTAGGTATTTAAATTTAAAAATTTTCAAATTTTCTAATTTAAATCAAGCCCAAAATAAAAAAAATTATAATTTTCTCTCTATATTAGTGAGTTCAGCAAAATTTGTAAAATATTAATCGTAATACATAGTTCTAAAGTTAATAGAAAGTTTTCTAAGTTAATAGAAGTTTTTGTTTTAACATTTTATAATAATTTATTTAGTTAATAAAATCTAAACATTTTAAAATTATTATTCAATTATGAATTTGGAAATCGGAATCAAAATTTTATTATTTTTTAAAAAATTTGCGTAATGCCGGAACCGTAATTCGAATCGTCGGTTCGCCGGAATCGTGCCGGAACTGAAACCGGAGGTTCAAGGTTCGATTTCAGTTCAAAATTTTAAACATCTCGAACCGGCGGTTCAGTAAACCGAAACAGACGGTTCACTAAACCGGCCATGCCTACATATAACGGTAACGGTCTCACAAACCCATGGTGACCCACGTCATCTCAATTCCACACAAACAAGGCAAAACAATATCATATTCACGGATAATCAAGCAATATTTAATATCAACAAAAAGTGCATCCCAATATGGCAATAATGCATGATAACATTTATCCGTGAATGCATGAATGCAGGCGGATAATACTAGTTATCTACCAACTACTCACAGTTTTTATTGTCCTTTATAGGACTCTCTCTACTACTGCACGCTTCCAGCTTTTGCGCGTTCAGCTTTTGTCTTTATATTCTGGACATTTACGCATCTAAACAATAAGAAATTCTAAATAGAGGAATTCTAATTCGAGCGCTGGACGCCGCCGCCTTGCATAACAAAATATTTTTTCACATTTATTTATTAGTTTTTGGTTACTAGTTCTTAAACTGACTTTCAAACTACAACTATACTATAATATACTATATATATATATATATATATATACTATATATATATATATATATAATTGTGTTTTCTTATTTTATTTTATTTAAATTTCCAATTTATAACGCTTTAGATAAAATTTTTCTAGTTATTCGGTGATGGAATATTTATAAGTAAATAATAATTAATGATATTAATAAATATTTTATGATAATACCTAAGTTTTTAGTCGTCACTACTTTTAGTTAAGAATACAACTAATATTTAATTCTTCAATTAAGTGCTATTATACGAAGGAAATTTCGGTGAGGCATTTCCTCTATAAACTGGCTATCCAATTTTTGCATATCCACATGTCACACATAGCCCATCCATCGAGCAATTCAATATTAACCTGATCCCGTCCGCCATAACCATCATTCATCCGTCTATTACTTCACATACCAGTCCCCATTATAATTAATTTGTTCTAGTAAACTATTTATTTTGTTAATAAAATTCCTAAAATTTATTATTAGCTAGGAATTCATATTTCAGTGCAACCTTATAGGTTATGAATTAATATTCCATAATATATCTAATAATATCTAATTTAATTTAATTTATTAATTAATTCATTAATTAATTAATTTGGGATTTAATTCAAAAAATTGCGAAATTTAGCTTGAGTGAACCGATTGAAATCAGACGACAGATCCACAACCTACACGAGAAGAGAGGAAGATTCTGCCTTTTGGTGCCTCGCCGGAGTGTCGCCGACCGGTCGCCGAACCGCCGCCGCCGCCGCCGTACACGGTGGCCGGAAAATCAACATTCGCCAGAATTGAGCAACACACACACCAAAGTGTTCGAAATCGTGCAAGGACCTCAAATACATATCCGATTTGAGCTAAGTGTGCCTTGTTTGGCCGGAAATAGCCCTTGAACCTTCTGCTAGCCGCCCTTCCATGGGTTTTTTTCGATCTAGGCGACCTCACTCCAGATTGAAGCCATGAAACGGAAGCAGGGGAGGAGGGGAAGTCGATCGCATCTGACTCGTGGCCTGGAATCGCCTGAAATGGCGCGGGTCGCCGGAAGTTGCAGGCGAAGAAGCTGTCAAATAAACTCAGCCCGACTCCACCTTGCGCTCTAAGACTATGCCTGAAAACTGGCGTGATTGCGGAGAAAGGTGTCACGCACAGTGGCCGAAACTTAACTTCAAGCTCTTCCCTTTCAAAATAGACACAATTTCAGTTCAAATCTAAGCTATAATCTTCTTCCTTGTGTTGAGTAGATGTTTTTTGAGTATTCGTTTGCCGGATTTGGTGGCCGGAGGACGGAGATCGAAGGAGAGGGAGGAGGAGGAGGAGGAGGAGGTCGTGCCACTGGAGAAGAAAAAGAAAGAAAAAGAAAAGAAAAAGAAGTGGGCCGGTCCGGTTCGATTCGAACCGGTTCGGTCCGATTCAGTGATTTGGTCTCATTTCGTTTGGTTTTCGAGTTTTCCAATTGATTTTTGGTTTTCAGATTATTCGTGTGGTTTTCGAAAAATCAATTTGATTTTCGAGTCTGGTTTAATTTATTTTGATTATTTTAGTTAGGTTCTATAACATTTCTTCAATTTACTTAATGTTAATATTAATAATCATAATATTCGATTTTTTTAAGATAAATTTCGATAATGTGTTTTGGGCTTGAGCCCAACTTCGTAAACTTGGGCTTGAATTGAGGCAATTTTATACTTGCAGTCCACATGATTAAAATTTTTGATTTTTGATTTAATAAAAATTCAAAAGTTTCGAAAATAAAAATTCGGGGTATTACAATCTCCCCCCCTTAAGACAATTCGACATTAATTATATGGGACCTATTTATATATGTATATATTTTAAAATTTAACTCCTTTTTTTTTTTTTTTAAATCACTGATATCTGGACTTTATTATTGAACTGTATAATTCGGTTTGAGGCTTAATCACATTTAAGGCTTTGTGACCCTCTTTACAAGTGCGTTTAATAGTGATCGAACCCAAAAGTTATTTTTATATATCCAACTTACGTTGCAAACTGAGTCATAACTCGTAGATAACTTATTTTCTATTTTGAAAGGGATGGAAGTGGAAAACCAAGTAACACGTATTAAATTAGTCAATAAGACCAATATTTCTTTCATCAATGATCAAAAAGGACAATTATCTTGTCTAAGATGCGTATACTTTGGTTGCCATTCTTTTCAAAAAGTCTTTAGCACATTATCAAATTAATTTTTTTTAAAAAAATTTCTAGAAGAAATCAAACTAAAAATTTCGTTAGAAGGAACTGTATACAGATATGAGATACAGATCAATATGTTTCTATATTTTTTATATAGAAATTTTAATAATAAATGTTTCTATATTTTTTATATAGAAATTTTAATAATAAATCACCTATACAAAAAATAAAAAAGCATAATCTTGATCGAAGAATTTGATCGAGTTGGCAGAGCATAATATTTATGTATCGACAATTGCTTGATTCACTTTGTGGCTATTCATAGCCATGATCTTACTACAAGTCTAATCTGATCACTTTTAAACTTTTTCCTTTTATTAGAGATAATATCTACATTCATAGCTATTATGTAGTTTATAGTGATAGTGATAGTGAATTCTCCTTAATAACGTAGGAGGTCATGTTCAAATATTATTAATTTTTGGATATTGATTCTTTCATTTCAATTTTTATTTTTTTAACATTAAATATATATTTTTTTGAGGGTTAAAGTGATATTATGCATATTAAACACATGCTTAAGGAAGGATTTAATTGAAGTATTAGCTATTAAATACTTAAACTTTTATTTTTGTTATAAAAGTTAGCTTTTATTCAATTTTTGCCGTTAATGACTTAAATTTGCTGTAAATCTAAATAAAAGTTGATAGGACATATGGGTTAATTCGATAAATTTAGAAAGTTTAAAATATGTGTTAATTCGATAATTTTTTTTTTACAAACCCATTTTTTAAATTCTCAATATATGTTTAAAATATAAAAATTTATTTTTAGAGCTTTATTTACTCTTTTAAATTATGTTTTATTTACTCTTTTAAATTATGCATTTGGGCTTTTTTAGCTGCCATTTTTATAATTTTATTTTGCTAAAATGACTTGGGATTTTTTTTTTTTTGCCAGAACCACCTACTACCTTTATTCCATAATATTTTATCTCGTCTCACCCCTCAGGGGTTTTACTATAGGGACCTACGTTTTTCCTTGTGCGTGTCAATACAAATTATATATTCCATCCGTCCCAAAAAGATAGTGTTCATTAGGTAGCGATTCGGTGTAATCAGGAAAGTTCGATCATTGAGATAAACTATATAACCCGAAGTTGAAGTTCGATCATTGAGATTTCCTCCCCAATCAGCATCTGAAAACACATGTAAACTCAATGATTTTTGCGGAGTAATCAGGAAAACATAATCATATGTGGCTTTTAAATACCGAAGTAATCTCTTCAAAGCATTCCAATGTTGCTCGGTTGGACATTGCATGAACTGTGAAAGTTTATTGACAGTGTAGCTAATATCAGGCCGGGTCCATGTTAAGTATTGAAGAGCTCCAACATATTGAAGAGCTCCAACAGTTTGTCGATACTATTTTTCTGCAACCGAAGCTTCAGACTGTGTGGCCTTGACAAGAACATCTTTGACTGCCATAGGTGTTATTACAGGTTTGGCACCTTCCATTCCATTTTTCTCAAGTATCTTACGAATGTAATGATGCTGAGAAAGAAATAATCCCTTGGTGGTTGATTCAATATCAATACCCAAGAACAAATGAATGAATCGGCTGTGGATCCTTAAGAGAGAAATTGACTGCCAATATGCTAATAAATTTATCAATGAACTTCCTGCTATTTCCTGTGAGCAAAAGATCATCAACATATACAAGAAAATAGCACAACACATCGTCGTGGTGATAAATGAATAAAGAGTGATCTGTAGTGATCTGTAGTTGCTTGAACAAAACCATTTTGCAAGAGGCACAACCCTTTAAAGCTTGGTACCATGCGCGCGGAGCTTGACGCAAGCCATATAAAGCTTTCACCAACTTGCAAACATACCCCGGCTTGGTGTTATCAACAAACCCAGGTGGTTGTTGCATGTAAACATCGTCACAAAGAGACCCATGTAAGAACGCATTGTTAACATCTAGCTGCAAAATTGGCCATTTGTTAGTAACCGCAAGTGTTAAAACAATGTGAATAGTGACAGGTTTGAGCACGGGACTAAATGTGTCATCAAAATCAACCCTAGGCCTTTGGCTATAACCCTTAGCCACCAATCGCGCTTTATATTTATCAATGGAACCATCAGCCTTCTTTCTTGAAAATCCACTTGCAACCCACTAGATTCTAGTTATTTGAAGGAACCAAGACCCACGTCCCATTTTTAGTCAAAGCATTATAATCATCTGACATGGCCTGCCTCCATTCTGGACTTTTCATAGCCTGTGAAACACAAGTTGGCTCTACAGAAATAATAGGATACTTTGTAACATGATGCACCTGTTTTGGTATAAAGATATTATTTTGAGACCGAGTTCGCATAGGATGAGTACGAATAGGAATAGAGGTAGACACTGATGGTTCACTAGAAACTTGAATAATAGACGTGGAAGACAACTTGAATAATAGACGTGGAAGACACAAGATTAGGCGAAGCCTGATTGTTAGACACAGATGATGGGGAAGACTACAATGGCAAATCCGACTCAACAGGTAGAGACGAAACCATAGAATTAGAGACTGAAGGACCAATAGACTCATGAACAGAAGAAGCAACCGCAGAATTACCCAGACCACTAGTACCCACAGACGTTGAAGAGAATGGTACCGGACTAGAAAGAGGCACAGAATCGGAACAATCATACCACAGATTAGAAGAAGTCTCAGTATCGATCGAAACAGAAGCCCCGGGAAAGGTATCCTCAACAAAAACAACATGTCGCGACACATAAAGCCTAGAACTTTGAACATTATAACACAAATAAGCACTCTGATGATCTGAATAGCCAAGAAACAAACATGGTAAGGACTTCGAATCAAATTTACTTCTAGTATAAGGTCGCAAACATGGATAACATAGACACCCGAACACATGTAACCTAGAATAGTTTGGTGATTTATGAAACAGTTTGGAAAAAGGAGAGGAAAAATTGAGAATGGGTGTTGGCAAGCGATTGATTAAATAAGCCGCAGCCTTGAAAGCGTACGCCCAAAAAGAGGGGGGAAGAGATGCATTATGAAGAAGCGTTAACCCTGTTTCAACAAGATGACGATGTCGCCTTTCAGCAGCACCATTGTGCTAAGGAGTGTATGGAGGAGTCTGTAAATGAGAGATTCCAAATTTTTGAAACAGTGGCCGAAGAGCTAAAAACTCACCCCCACCATTAGTATAAACAGAAACAATTTTTGTTTGAAACATGGTTTCTACCAACCGCTGAAACACCGGAAAAACAAAATAAACATCGGATTTTTGTTTGAGCGGATAAAACCATATGTACTTTGAATAGTGATCAACAAAAATAAGGTAATATTTAAAACCATCAATGGACAGAACAGGCGTAGGACCCTAAAGATCATCATATAGCAGTTGTAAAGGGCTAGAGCTAGATAAAGAAGATTGACCAAAAGCTAATCGATGGCTTTTATTACATTTGCAAGAATTACAATTCAATAACTGAGATGTCGACACAGGTAAATTAAACTTGGAAACAAGATAATGAAAAATTTTTGAAGACGGATGACCTAAACATTGATGCCAGGAGTTGGACGAAGCACGAAGACTGAAATAAACAGCTGGATGAAGCACGAAGACTGAAATAAACAGCGGATGGACTTTGGGATGGTTAGACGAATAGAGAAAATTTGTCAAAGCACTCCCCTTGTATTATCGTCCCGGTTCGAAGGTCCTTGATAAGAAGAAACAAGTGGGGAAAAAACATCAATAGAAACCATTAGTAATACACATTTTGAGCAACAAAAAATAAGATTTTTCTTTGGACCGAGGAACAACCAAAAACATCATCCAAAAACACAAGGTTTATAAGTAAAAGAAAATTTTCTTAGAGCCAAACACTGTTGAAATATTCAAACCTGTGCCGTGCCATCAGTCAATTGCAATTCGTCCAAGCCTTCATAAGGTGAGTGGAGGGACAGATTCTGCAAATCATTGGTGATATGATGAGAAGCACCAGAATCCATAACCCAGTCAGAAGCAGTAACATTATTAGAACGGGGTTGAGGAAAGTTGCGTTCTCTGAAATAAGGCTTCGCCTTATAACATTGCTTAGCATTATGCCCAGGCCGCTCACATATTTGACACTTAAGGGAACTCGAGTTACCCTGTTTAGAATGCAAAGACACAGAATCAGACCCACTCTTACCAAATTTATGACTGTTGTGTTGCGAAACAGTATCAGAAGTAGCAGAAGAATGATTAGGCTGTCGCGAGTTATACCCTCGGCGAACCTGATTTGCTGTAATCGGATGGACTCATAACTCGAATCAATTTTCTTCAGATAAACCTCATGAGCCAGCAACTTATCTTGAAGTTCATCAAAAGAAATCATCGTATCTCGAACACGCACAGCAGCAACAGCAGCAGCAAAATTCTCGAAACTCAGCACCAACTCCATCAAGCGACATGAATAACCAAACGACGTCTGAATAGGACTGCCACACCGAAGGAAAGATCATTAGCAATACCTTTGACCATTCTGTAAAGTAACTCCTAAAACGGGTTTATTGTCGTCTTTTCGCAGTAGACAAAAACCGTTCACGCCAGAGATAAAACACGAGTGGCAGATTTGTTAGCAAAGGAGTTTTTGAGCCTTCTCCATGCTTCCGCCGAGTTTTCAGCTCTGCAACAGTATTCATGGCTGAAAAACTTGTAGATGCAATAAAATGGGCTGCTAGAACTTAATTCGATCTTGACAAAGCCAAAAAATCATAATCTGGATTGACAACTTCCCTATCACCGTCCTTAATTGTAGCAGGAGGACAAGGAAAAGTGCGATTAACATAACCCAGAAGGTTATGACCACGAAGAATGGGCAAGATTTGAGCCCTCCATGTTGGATAGTTTGTAGAAGAAGGTTTGAGAGGAAATTGTGATCCATTCATAGTAATCAAGGTTTTCCTAGAGGAATGAACTGTGTTGGACGTGGAGGCCATAACAATTCAAAGTATAAAAGCGAAAGAGAACTTTCCCAAAGAAGAAGAGAAAAGGATCAGAAAAAAAAAAGGAAAAAAAAAAAAAACTAAGAAAGAGTTTTTTAATGCTCTTGATTAGCCATCAGAAGAATACAGGATGAAAGAGGAGTTGTTATTCGTATTTGATTACTGTTATTCGTATTGATACTGTAGGCTATTCTCATAATACAAGTGGTTACAACAGATCAGGGCTAAGCATTAATCTAGGAAATACAAATACAAATTCAAAGTATAACAAACTCTTATCTTTTGACAGCTGGCTTAACAAAACCAACGAGAAATTATACATATAAATCTTGGGAAGAAAACAAACTAGGATTACCTGGCTGAGATTAAAAAAAAAACCCTAAGATTCATGATTCAATCATTTAGTTATATTAATTTTAGAGAAGGATTAGTTGTCTTCATCCATAGTAAGTATAAGATTTTTAATTAAGTAATTAATTACCTGCATTTGATCGCCAGCATTGACAACAAAAGCGTTAGGAATGATGGGAACTCTATGCCATTGATCCATCTGAATGTGCTTTAATACCAAGAACTGAGTCTGGTCTTGGACATGTAGGATAGGAATTAAATCTAGCTGCCATTACCTCTTGGTCCTCATATTGTTTCAAGAAGCTATCTTCTTCTAAATTCAATGATCTTGCCATTGCTTTAAGAAGAAGCTCCACCGTGTTCTTCATTTTTACTGAACATTCATCCAGTATTTCTTTAAAAAGGGAAAGTATGATTGTATTGTTTATTGGAATACGCTTACACAGAGGCTTGTTAAAATACAAGAGAAATTAGAAAGTAGATGAAGGACTGGCAAAAACTAAACCTCTATCTAAAATACAGATAGTATTTATTAAAATACAACAAACAGACTTGTACTTTATCTTAATCCTTGTGGAGTTTCCGTTACCCCCCGCAAGATGAGTGGACCCCATTGGGAGACACCAATCTTTGGTTCTGTTTAACGCAAAAACAGTTCTTTGCCTGAGGCTTAGTAAAGAACATCAGCTAGCTGATCTTGAGCTGATACATGACTAATGCGAAGCTTCTTCTTTTTGAAACAAGATCACGCCACGAAATTGAATATCAATTTCAATGTGTTTCATCGTGAGTGGGTAACGGGGTATTTGGCAGAACATAGGTGGTGAATTTATCACAATAATTACCGGAAACTTGAACTGAAGACAACACCACCAAGTTTCAGTTAGTAAGGAAAACTAACCCACATTACTTTCAGACGCAGTGGAGGCCACTGCCCGGATACTCAGCCTTCATTGAATGAGCGGGCAACTGATTCTGCTTGCGAGAAGCCCCACGAAATTGGAACATTGCCCAAGATACAGAATATACCCAGTTGAGATGACCGATCCAAGGGATCACCTGCCCCAATCGGTATCGGAAAAAGCATGAAATGAAAAAGCCAGACTGTGGTGTGAGTTAATTCCATAATCAATCGTAGATTTTAGGTAACGTAACAGTCGCTTGGAAGCTTCCCAATGAGCCTGATGAAGGACTCTGCATTAAAACTTGAGAAAGTGTGTACTGCATAGCAAATATCAGGCCTTGTCGCAAGTCAAAATACTATTAAGGCCCCTACCACTTCCTGTTACTCTGTAGCATTTACACCTTTACCGGTCACATTTTTTAGAGAGTGGTAGTTGTCGCAAATGGAGTGGATATTGGTTTGACGAACCTCCATGCCGAGCTGCCAAACAAGTAATTTTCCTTATATAATGGATGCTGGGCTCATGAACATTCCACTTGCTGTGTGGGAACTATCAATACCCAAAAAAGAAATTCAACTTCTGTGGGTCTTTCAAAGAAAAACTGACGGCAGAGAATCGACCCCAAACGCAGAAATAAAAAGATGTATCAACTCATTGCAATTACCGGTTAGCAAAAGATCATCGACGTATACAAGAAAGAAGCAAGTTTTGGCACCTCTCTGCAGTATGAAGAGTGAATGATCACTTTTTGATTGGACAAACCCAAACTGAACAGCACAATTGCGCAATGCTTGATACCATGCTCTAGGCGCTTGACGAAGTCCGTAAAGCGCTTTAACAAGTTTACAGACATAATGTGGCTTTTCGGAATCTATAAAACCTGGTGGTTGCTGCATGTACACATTCTCAGAGAGAGGACCGTGTAAAAATGCATTGTTTACATCCAGTTGATAGACATTCCACCGCTTGGATACTGCCATAGTCAAGATTACCCGAATGGTTGTGGGCTTTAATACAGGACTGGGCTTTAATACAGGACTGAAGTTATCTTCAAAATCAATACCAGGTCGTTGAGTGTAACCCTTCGCAACCAGACGAGCTTTATATTTTGCCACTGTACCATCTGGGGTTCGTTTAACTCGAAAAATCCATTTGCATCCAACAAGATTTTGACCTGCAGCTGGTGGAACAAGAACCCAAGTGCCATTAGTAATTAAAGCATCAAATTCAACATTCATAGCCTGCCTCCATTTCGGAAGTTTCAGAACTTGAGTAAACTCTAGTTGGGTTCAATAGTTGCGGTGCGGGTAGAGGATGTTTAGTGACTGTGTGGAGAACTTTGGGTTTATAAATGTTATTTTGGGAGCGTGTGACCATGGGATGAGTTCTTTGAGGCGGTGGTTCGGTTGATTGTGTGTGAGATGAGGAATCGGAACATGTCACGGATTGATGAGACTCTACAGAGACAGACATAGGAGAAGACACAGGAACTGAAGACAACGAAGCTGATGTTGCCATAGAAGACGAATCAGACGAGAAGACGAATCAGACGATGAAGAAGACTCAGAAATAGGCTCGGTTGAATGCGACATAGATGAATTGGGTGAAAAAGGAACAATTGTTGTGATCTGTGTTTCGTTAGATCGGGAATTAGTGTTCTGAAAATCCCCTTGGCGGGAAAATGGCATCGTACCAGATGGAGAGGATGGAAACGGCACCGCATGAATTAAAGGTTGACTTTCAACATTGTACCAGGACTCATTCGAATGAGAAGGCTCCAGGTTTGACTTTTGACCAGGAAATTGGTCTTCAATGAAAACTACATGCCTGGAAACAAACAACTTATTAGAATTGTAATCAAAACACAGATATGCACTTTGATGTGAAGAATATCCCAAAAATAGACATGGTTTAGAACGCTGATCAAATTTATTATGAGTATAGGGACGTAAATACGGGTAACACAAACAACCAAAGACCTTTAACCGAGTATAATTTGGAACTTGCTTAAACAATTGAAAATAAGGAGAAGACATATTAAGAACAGGTGTTGGCAGTCGATTTATTAAATAAGCTGCCGTCTGAAAAGGACCAAAAACGTGACGGAATAAAGACCTGAGCATTAAAGAAGAGTTATCCAGTTTCGACAGATGGCGATGACGTACCGTTCGGCGCTTGCTCATTATTGTTGGAGGAGTACTGCGGAGCGTTTGAAGATGACTGATTCCATGGTGTTGAAAAACAATTTAAGCGCAATTAACTCTTCCTCCTCCATCTGTATACTTGGACCTTTGATTTTTGTTTGAAACTTATTTTCACCAATTTTTGACAAGATTTGGAAAAACGTAAAGCAACATCAGACTTAGCCTTTAAAGGTCAAACCAAATTATATTGAGAAAAGTATGTTTCCAATTGAACAATTAAATAATAACTATAACCTTCAAAGGAAGAAACTGAGCGGCAGACCCCAAGATCGCATACAGTAACTCTAAAGGACGCGAACTAGTAAGCGAAGAAACACCAAAAGCGAGTCAGACTCGCACTCTTATTACATTGACACGAATCTACAAGTTGAAAGACAATGCAGAAGGACTTAGAAAATTACAAATTTGGCACAGAAACAAAACCAGTAAACTTTTGCAGCTGGGCATGCCCCAATCGGTTGATTGCCAAAGAGACACGGAATGCGGACGATACTGAAATACGCCAGGCAACCTTAGAATGACTTTTGATACTGCGACAACCGATACAGAGAGTCTTTAATTGGGGACCTCTTATTATTATCTCCCCGTGAAAGGTCTCTTAAACAACCAAACAAATCAAAGAAAAATTCAATCGAAAATCTATTCTGAAGACAACAAGTCAGAAAGAAAACAGAGATTTTAGATTTTCTTTTTGACTTGTGGAACACATATAAAATATTATTAAGGGAACAAGATTTGTAGGAAAGGTTTAAAACTTTTGAACCAACATTGCGTTATTCTCGAACCTTGAAACATCCGTTAGGTGTAAGCTCATCAAGCCCATCTACGGCACATGAAATTGACAGATTTTTGAAGATCATTAAGCCACATTGGTGAGAAGAACCACGTATCAAGAACCGCAGCTTCGTCGAATCAGAAGCAGAAACTTGATTGGCTCAGTGGGCTGTGGAAAATTGTTCTTAAGAAATCCGTTTGCTTTAAACACTTTTTAGCAATATATCGCTTGAGGCCGTTCACAGATTTGGCATAAGACTTGTTGGATTACCACGCCTTCCATTAGACTGCAGACCCCCCCCCCCCATGACGGAATCACTATAAAGAATGTATCAGCACTAGCCATGCATCCGATCGATTAAATTGGCCGCTTGATTAGAACTAGACAAGCATACGGACGAACCTACATTAGTACAATAGGAACAGAGTAGAGTCAATTCTGCTTCAAAATTCTTCATGAGGCAAGGAGTATCCTCCAATTCAGCAAAGGTTATAATGGATCGTGCACGAATGCTGTGCAATATCCCGGAAAGTTCAGATCCGAATCACCATTGAAGCGTGTTAATAACCAACACTACAAAAAAATTGCCCTTTATTGCGACGAACCATCAGGTGGGCAAATGGTCAAATCCGG
>NW_023591078.1:1554680-1594650 GCF_014843425.1 Jatropha curcas | reverse complement strand
TCTGGCTTATTATCGTTTTAATCCGAACACATGGTTTTCGTTGGAAGACTCTGAAGTGATCTCCAACCTACGAGGAATGTGTGCCGTTGATGGATCATCATCCTGACCCCCAAGACGAAATACTCCGCGCCTTGCCCCAGGTCCTAAGGCTGTGATCTAACTTGAGATCGTGGCCTTGTTGCCCGGTTTACCTCATCCTGATGCATAAACGCTGGATCAAGTCTTTTCCTTTGGAACCTTTCTTGAACAGGTTTTGTACCACTGATCTAATTACCTTGGATTCAGCTTGCTGTTTTCTTTGCTGCTTGAATGTGTATGCATGAAGAACCGTCAACCCGAAATTTGGAGATTTTCTGACTTCTGACCGTTGTTCGGTGACATGCAATTGTACCATCGTGTTACCGTCTTCATGATGATCATTGGGAGAAAACATGTGTTGGGTCATAAGATATTGCCCTTCACCATTACTTGACTTCAATGTTTTCAATGTTCATCATCGCGGTTGTCCATTGTTATTGCAAGCCTGGGCTCTGGACAAATTAAGCCTGATTCCTCCGGTTCCAGCTCGCTTGATTCCAATTTATGGACCTGCCGTTTTTCAATCTCGGTCTCGGAGACGCTTCGATTTTGGCAGTAACCCTACTATTCGATGGACCTGTCCTTGGTGGAGGATTAGACTGGTCATGATTGGAAGCATGAATCTCAATTATGTGTTGTATGTCAGTCTAGACCGTTCCATGGCCTATTTCCCAGATAGGATCAGTCGTCAATATGGGATGATACACCCAAGTGCCACAACTCCGAGAGCGCCTGATAAACATCAACTCTGTTGACTAATTTGGCCGATCGTTGGCAAAGTCGAAACACCGTGCATTTTAGATGAAGGAATGATGCAAGATATTGTGACACCTGCCATATGCCAACTGGTTTCTTTACCCCGCTATGATGTCACGCTTGTGAAGGCTTTGTGAAGGCTGACCTTTGCTGATAGGTCTCCTCAGAATAAATTGTTTTTTGTTGTTTTTCTTTTGCGTTCAAGCCATGAACTTTTATCTAAATGTATTTGCTTTTCTTTTAATTAATGGCCTTGATGATTCTGTCTTTATTAATTCCTGCACATATGGACAACGAAAGACAACAAAACTTTTCTTTCAAAATTATTTGCTGTGTTAGTTTTTTGGGGCTCCTGCCCTTGGGTTAATAAACAGAAACTCATAAAGTAAAAATTACTCTGTAAAAATAAAAGCTTATGCTTGGAAACAATAAAGAATAGAGTGACTGTTTTATTACCTGCACAAATCAAATAAAACTAACAAATGTAACTCCTTAATGTATGCATGAATTTATGCAAATGTCAAGGTTTATTCATGGTTTTGTTGATCCTTCTAGGGAAATCACTGAGAAAATGGTGTTCGTCCCTTTGATTACTGTCTTTTTATATAAAAAAAATTCAATGTTTAGGCAGGGCCAACAGCCAGGACATTTCAAACCAAATGAATCAATCTTTGTTTAAATAAGCAGAGAGGAAGGTCTTGCGAGAGGAAAGGTCTTGTACTCTTTGATCGTAATTCTAGAACAAAAACAAAAATTTTAAAACGCAAATCCTTTATTAATCTTACTTCTTTTCAACATTATACAGAAGTAAAGAAAGTTTATTCTAATACAATGGTCTTGATTTCCTATTCTCCTTTGTGAGTCAAGTGATTGGCGTGGGTTACTGAGCAACCAACACTAATCTGTCCGAAACTCACGAACGCATAGCATGAATTCTGCATTTAAACTAAGCACCACGCGTTAATCCCGAGATTTTATCATTTTGCATTTTTTATGCTCTAACTTTTGCCTTGGCCGCCCTTTCGGGTTTTCAACCTAGCGAGCTCATCTCTTGCCTAAACCGCCCTTTCGGGTTTTCAACTTAGCTGATTTTTTTTTTAAAATCATCATTTCAGACGTAGAACCTTTTCATTTGATCTTGATTAACGATTCGCTTGACAGGCTCTCCTTCCATAGTGACTAATTCAATGGTGCCTTTAGGTAACAACTTCTGAATTCTGAACGGTCCATGCCAGTTGGGCTTGAATTTCCCACCAGGATGATGTTGGGCTTCATGATCCAATAACCTAATCAACATCAAATCTCCGTTCTTTAAGGCCCTTGGATGTTGGATGTACCCGCTTGTTGTAGAAACGAGCAATCCTCCTTTTTCTCATCTGATCCTGGAATCGAGCATTCAGTCTTTTTTCGTCTAAAAATGCCAGATCTTCATACTTTTTCTTGACCCATTCTTCTTCGGTCAGACCAGCTTCTACCAAAACCCTGAGAGACTTCTTTTCGAGCTCTTTTCAAGCTCTACCGGTAACACTGCCTCCATCCCGTATACCAATTCAAAGGGAGAAGCTCCACTTACTGACTTGAAAGTAGTGCGATGCCCCCAAAGCGCGAAAGGAAATTTCTCAGCCCAGCTTCTGTACCTTTCACACATCTTTGATAGGATTCTTTTGACCTCCTTGTTCACTGCTTCTACTGCACCATTATATCTATAAAGCAACTGACCAACATCTGCTTGAAAGTGAGAGCCATTATTTGTAACTATGTGATGGAGCACACCATAGCGACAGAAAATGTTCTGTTCAATGAATCTAGCCACATGCTTGGCGGTTAAGGTTTTGTAAGATTGAGCCTCAATCCATCTAGATGCTTGGCAGTTAAGATGCTATAAAGATTGACCAGCCTCGATTCTGTAAGATTGAGCCTCGATCCATCTAGAGAAGTAGTCAACTGCCACCAATATATACTGATGACCATTGGATGCTGCAGGTGAGATTTTACCGATCACGTCTATGCCCCATGCAGAAAAATGCCACGAAGGAGTTGTCGGATGGAGTTCGACAGCTGGCAAGTGGTTTCTATTGTCATGGTATTGGCAAGCTTTGCAACGGCGCAGATACTGAACACAGTCGCCTTCCATCTACATCCAAAAATAGCCTTGCCTCATGATTTTTCTCTCAAGGCTCATACCGCTTAGATGAGTACCGCAGACTCCTTCATGAACTTTTCTCATTATGTCCTCTCCTTCTTTCTTACTCATGCATCGCAGTAACATCCCATCCCAGGTAGAGTTCGCCATCGGCTAGGACATAGTTCAAGCATTTTACTTAAGACTGCACGGTCTTCTTTCGTCGGCATCTCAGAAAAAGTACCGTTCTTTCATATTACCTCAGATATCCATAAAAACCAGGCTTCTTCCTCTGACTCAACCTGATTCACAAAATGTTCTTCATAGCACGGGATGTTTACCGCGGTAATGATAAATGGCTTCTTTGGGACTTTACTTAAATCCTGCCAAGCTGACACCAGGTTTGCCAAAGCATCTGGGATTCTGTTGTGGGTTCGTCCTACGTGAGTGAAAGTGATAGAGTCAAAGAGCGCTGCTTTCTTTAACAAGTACTCAACGTAGGGTTTCAACCTTTCTTCCTCCACTTTCCATCTCTCGTTAGCATGTTCGATAACCAACAGTGAATCTCCTATCACCTCGACTTCCTTAGCACCTGAGCGCCAGAGCAAGAAGAACTTTCCACTTCCATTCCCATGATGCACGCTTCATATTCTGCCATGTTGTTAGTGACCGGGAACAATAATCTCTTGCACATGGTTGTAACTTCGCCGTTAGGTGCCTCTATAACAATACCAGCCCCAGCTCCGTTTCTATTGGCTGATCCATCAAAGTATAATATCCAAACTCCTGTGTCATTACTCAGCAAATGTTCATCTGGAAACTCCAATTCCCAGGATTCATCATCCGTCACAGGGTTTTCTGCTAGGAATTCCGCCACAGCTCGACCTTTGACCGTCTTCTTCGTTACGAACTCCGCATCCACGCTAGACATTTGAATACATTTGAATCAACCACTTAGGACAACCGTCCCGTCTAGAAGTAGGCAATTTCTCTGCAGATATTTAGTGGTATCAATTTTGGAGACAAAAGGTAGTGACCTGAAGGAATCAAAATACGCCCTCAATTTCTTTATCGACCACACTACTGCCATGCATGTGTTCTCAATCAGATTGTATTTCTCTTCGATAGGCAATAGTTTCTTACTTGATGTAGTAAATGGCCCTTCTCTACTCCAAAAAGAAAAAAAACAGCATTCCGGCGTGTACCAACAATTGCTCCCACTCCTTGCATCTTCTATAATAGAGATACAGATCAGAGGCTTCTCCGCGTCTTGGTAAACTAAGCACCGTGGATTCATAACAAGTATTCTTAGTGGTCAAGGCTTCTGGCAATCTTCATTCCACTTAACCGGCTAATTCTTTTTCAGTAAACTTGAAAAATTTGGAGCGACAGGTGATGGATAACCTCGAAATAAACTCTGCTGCATGTACTGAATTTTACCAAGAAGCTTCTTCACCTGACGTTCATATTTTCTTGGCCGTTCCATATCCTTGAATGCTTTTATTTTGTTCTGGGTCAACCTCCAATCCCGTTAGGTCCTACCACAAAAACCCAAACATTTCCCTTCGTCACTCTTGAGATAACACTTCTTGGGATTCAGTTCTCAAAGTTATACTGTTTGACCCGTGCGAATAAACTTCGTCCAACATCTTCTGCATGTTTCTTCCTTGTTTTTTGTCATGATCACCATATCATCTACATACACTTCCAATCCTTTATGGCATCATTCCATGAATAAACTAGTAGCCAATCCTTTGGATATTTTGCCCCGGCGTTTCTTCAGTCCAAAACGGCATTACTCCTTGTAGCAAAATGTTCCGAAGTCTGTGGTTGAAAGCGGTCTTATGTTGGTATCACTAAGCATCAACATCTGGTTTATATCTGTCGAGTCGCTCCATGATAGATTAAACCATCCATCCAGCAGCACTGTCTATCAAAACATCTATGTGTGGAAGTGGAAAAGTCTCTTTGGGCGAGGCTTTGTTCAGGTCCCTGTAGTCGACACAGACCCTTATCCTGCCAGTCTTTCTTCAGCACCGCGGACTATATTTCGCTAAACCTTTCCGGGGATAGTGTACTACTTCTAAAGAATCTGCATTCCCAACTGCTCTGGACTTCAGCTGTTGATCTTGTCCTGCCATTTCCGCGTCTGACCCTTCTCCTTTTCTGTTTCCACTGGCTTGATGTCGGATCAGTTAGGATGGAAATGCTCCGCTATTGACCTTTCAATCCCTGGCATGTCCGCATAGCTCAGGCAACACCCTCTGAATTTTTTCTGAATGCATTCTTGAAGATGCCTGTCTGAAGCTCAGGTTTGAAGTATGATCCGATTTCGATAACTTTAGGATCTTGGTGGCGGTGCTTAATTAAATGCAAAATTATGCAATGCATTTATGTTCAAATATGCGAGTGGTATAATCAATGCCATGAACTTGACAATCAGGAAAAACAAGAAAACAAAAGTCAAAGTTCACTTCCATAGTCAAAGTTCACTTCCATTGATTGAAATAAAAGAGGAAAACCATCCATATGTTCTCGAAACAAGCATCAGAAAAACAAAACACAGGATTAATTGCTTGTTCAATACATTCATTACAAGTATCTTTTATTGCCTGGACCACTTCATCAGTGTCTGCATCTTCTTCTCGTTCCGCCGGGGTGTCTCCTTTCTTGGCCTCTCCCTGCTCCATCATCTTCTTCGTCTTCCTCTCTGTTTCTTCGGCATCTTCAGCGGCTAGAACAGACTATAGGATCCTCGCCTTGGCCTTTTGCTCTTGCACTGACTTGGAAGTTTCATCCCCAATCCCCAAAAAGTCTTCAAACTCGAATATCTTCTTCAACCAATCAGATGGTGCTTGCTTTGTCTGTCATTGCATCCATAACTCGGGTTGCCATCCACCAGCTGTTCCAAAGAAGTTCAGGCGACTTGACCGAGCTTCTCCTCATAATCGGTCATAAATATCTCCAAACCGGGATATGTCTTTCCTTGCTGCTGGAAAATTCCCCCTTAGCTTGTGGAACAAGAAGATCTGATCAAGGTTTTGGCCCTTCTGACCGGGAGATTGAATCTATATCTTTCCTTCTTTTATTTTCAAAAATACCCCAGTCCACGCTTGGCTTGCTGCCCCAATTGCCGATGAGAGAGGCTCAAAACCTTCCTTGCAAACTCCCAGCCTAAACCTTTTGCCGTACTCCAATTCATCTTCTTCATCATCTTTCTCGAAAAGACTCATCTATTTACTGCACTCTTGCTCTTGCGCGGTGGCATGTGACATCAAATTACTGCCATTTGAAAGCCGATAACGGGTCTACCGCTATAGCTTCGTAAGCCTTTCCACTATCGCTACACTCAGATCTCTTGCGATTGAACTGTATACCCACATCTGTTCCCCACGGAATTTTTCACTTTTTCTGTGCAGGAGGTGATGGAACCGCACCTAGAGGTGAGGTCCACGGTCTTCCTAACACAAAAGAGCATAGCTGCGCTAAGATGTCAAGCACAACTACGTCTACCCAACTTTTCCACTGCCCCTGTGGATTATCTTGCTTGAAGTCCCTTTTGCCATTCCGCTAGGTTATTCATACAGCCTTGACCACCATGTTTGATGGCTCAAGCTCTGATTCTTCAATCTTGAACTTTAGACAGGGCACTTCAGCGGGCATTTACAACATAGTGCTGTTCGTTGTCCACCATCACATTCCGGGTGTCTCGTCCATTGGACGAAAAATCTGAATATACAGTGGCTTACAGGATTCCTTTCCTTCGTCTGAGGCTGAGTTCAAAAGAAAGTGACTTCGCCTATTCTCCGCGTGTAGCACATTATCATGTCGACACTTTGGAATTCGAGGCCAGCACTCTGACGGAAGTTCATAGCTTCCAAGTAAAAGCTTCTCTGTGCCTCCTTAGATTCTATCAGTAAATCCCAGTATCGATAATGTCTGCTTCTGTTTTCTGCAAACTGACTCAGTACTGAGTGCGTCACCCCCACTAGGTGTCTTGCTCTGCAACTGTTCTCCCAACTTCGACAGCCTTCTTTTGCCCTTTCACACCTCCTCTTCTTTCTTTTCTCTTTCGGTTCCTCTCCGCCTTTCTCTGTCACTTTCTTCTTTGCTCCATCAACAGCAATCTCTTTTCCTTGGCCTGCATCTACTGTTCTCGGATTGTAACAACTCGCCTGCTACGAGTCAAGCTTGAACACTACTTCGTTCACTTCTTCTTCACTGCTGTGAATACCATTGTTCCTCTTGTCGGTTAAGCTCTTTGAATTGGCCAGTTGAGCTGTTTCATCCTTCATCCTCCGCACATCGCCCACCTTCACAGTGATTTACTTTTCTCGATTTTCATTCTTCACTGCACCTTCTCTTTCCTCATCACTACTACAGTCGTCCCATAATGGTCAAATGGCGCACATCCGCTCTTCCCATCTGCTTCAGCTAATACATCTCTTTCTGTAATCCGCTATCAACTCGCATTGACCGATCCACGACTGAGCTTACGAGGCAGGTAATTGTACTGTATTGGGAAGCGGATTGTTCTTAGTGCTTGGCTTACCTCTTTTCGAAGGCTTGGTAATTTTTCCATGCTCGATTCAAATCTGGATATCGTGCTAATTGAAACGATTCATCAGTTGCCATGCCCTTGCACTGATTGGTAATCACAAATTTCGGTCCATGTATCCCTCGAATTGGTTTAGTCGGGCCTACTCGACCGGTGCTTGTCAACACTCCATTTCTTGATGCATATCTAGCACTTGCTCAAAGTCTTCCCTAAAGTCAGTGAACTCCCTCCCTATTCGTCTCATTAAACTGGCCCCCACTGTGGCGTTACTGCTTCCCGACTGGTTCTATTACTTGCTTCCGGCACCTCTTGTCACCATAAGAAGTCCCGGTATGTTACCAAACCCTCTGTTCTTCTTCTTTTCTTCCTTGTACATTCCTCGATGTTTAAACCAGCACTTTAAACCGAAGAGGCGAGTTCAACATCCTTTCCTTTGAAAGAAGGGCAACAGCTCCTACAAAAGATACGGGATCAACTCTTTGTCTTTTGGCCTTGTCTGAACTCTATACAACTTAGTTCGCCACCTCCATTGTAGTAAAATCGAAAAAGCTTCATCCTTCCCTGTCTTAAACTCTCCAGATCACGCCAGACTGAAACTCATCATCTCTTCAAATCTTGAAATTGTTTGAGGAAAGTTTTCTGCAGTTTGATCAATTCTTCTGAAACCTCCTCGTCTAGAACCGTCATACCATCTCTTATAGTCCTTGTGTAGTGTTTGTGGGAAAATGCTCGGCAAAACAATCTTCCTCGTTGTATCGGTTCATTTGGGATTACTCGAGAAATTCAGCGACAGTGAGACATGGATCCATTATCTCCTTCAAATATAGAATGCTTTGAAGTTCTTGAATGAGGCCGAACTGGTCGGGTGCAAAACATACTCAATTATGCTGAAAAATTGCTGGCCGGCGGTCTTTCTCCCTTTACTGTCGCCATTTTGTCGAATCTTTCCTCAGATCGGCGAGTTGCTTGAGCACCATCATTTTCGACATTTGGACACGTGTCTCCCACAGAAGCTTATTACTGGACACAGTTCCATGGATTGGCCTTTCTTTCAGCCACAGGTTGGCTACCCGAAGGGGAAGTATTCTGTTTTGAGCCCTGTCTTAAGCAGGAAGCCGCAGCCACAATCGATTTCAATAGTTCTTATCTGAGCTCAGAAATCCGGTCTCATTTCTGTGTTAATCCGCCATTTTTACGAATCTGAATCGGGCTCTGAATCTGATTTTGAAACTGGCCTGATTCACGGAGCTAACCGAGCAAATTCGGGGATTGGGGATGTTCGACTAGACGCTGACTAGATGTCGATTCCAAACTCTCGAAGTAGTTTCCCGGGAAGGATCAAATTCTTGACAAAAAATTCCATGAGTTAAAGGGTGGGTCCTTTTACATGTATCATGCAAAAATGAAAGCACATAGGATGAGAAATGCATTTCTAATGCGCTAAAGCCAGTATGGAAATAAGATCTCGGTTTCGACGACCGGATCAAAAATTCGGTATGAATAATACATCAATAACTTCTTTTGTATTTAAATATTTCAAGCATTATCTGTCGTCAATCGTTCCTTTTGGATTTACGATCAACTATTTTCTCTCGAACCCCTAATTTTTGCCTTGGAATGAAAGAATTTCCGAGCGGAATTTTACTTTTGTTGTTTATTATTATTTTTTTTGTATCCTTACTTTTTGCCTTGGAACATATGGTCCCAAGCAGGATTTTCTTTTATTTTGTTACAAAATTTTATGATCTCTCACTTATTTTTTTTCAGATAATGCCTGAGAAATGTTGAAATACAAAGGAAATTGGCAACCCCTTATAACTCCCTTTCTTTTGGGGTATTAGTTCACTATAAGTAATTGCATTATATTATTCATAACGAATTTGAGATCCCGGTCTCAAAATCAAGGTTCCAAATGTTCGCATTACCGAACATTAGCTCTTATTAATGCCATGGCTGAAAAAGAAAGTGTTACATGGTGCATGAATGTCACAAACATATGTACAGTTATAGCCAAAACAGCGGGGAACGAGGAGTGGGAAATGCATGCCTTCCAACCTTATTCTCCCACACACGAAATTCCATTGGTATAAATTCCGAACATCTGTGTCCTAGGAATAGGTCTTAATCTCGGACAACCAACATAGGGTTTTTGAGATTGACGATATAAGCGTTCTCGAATGAATGCGCATTACAACAGCAAGTAGAATCGGGTGCACCTTAGAGGAAGTAACTAAGGTGTTAACTATGTGCATGGGCTTCGGTCTCATTAGGCTGAACAAAAGTCTGGTTCCGCAAAACAGGATTCAGGCTTTGTTGGGCCTACTCCTTTTGACGCACTTTTAAGGTACTAGGCTTGCGGTTGGTAGTAATGTTAATCTCAGATGGATGCCACCTTTAAATCGCATTGGTCTAGGCTAAGATCCACCGTCCAAACTTAAACAATTAGTACCGGAGGGTGTATGGGTTAGAATGAAGATGAAGAAGCAAGGAATGCGAATGATGCAAAAAATCCTAGAAGGAAAAGGAAGTAATTAAACAACATACGGGGACGATTAATATAATTTTCCATTCGCTTTTTTTCGAATCAATTTTATTAGAAATAAATAGCTTTAGAGTCAATTCTAATTGCAACCATTAAATTATTAAACATAACGAGGATTAATGGTGCAAAAAATCCCCAGTGAAAGTTTTTAAACTGTTTTCCCCTGGAGAAAATCAAACTTTTTCGTTCGAGTATTTAAATATTTATTTGGAAAAGGCGGTGACAAAAACCTTTTTGGATGCAAATGCCGACAGATCGGTCTTATAAATCATTCTTAATCGCCACCCATTATTTTGGCAATGGGACCATTTCCATTTTTAATTTTATAAAAAATGACTCCGTTTTAACCCATATTATTTAAGGCCTCTTATTTTAAAAAAAAACTGGTCAAAAGAACCAATGAGATTCTAAGTAAGGGAATTAGGTACATCGGCCCGTTGGAAACCGACGCTCGGAAGACCGGCCTCTTTAACCTACGATTTCTAATTTGATTTTATTTTAGAAAAGCCAATTATTTAAACCCAAACCCGATTAAATCGGACCGAGCTCCTATGTGGAAATTAAATTAATCGCCCAATTAGGTTCCATCATTGCATGCATTCACAAATTAAATTCATTATCATCCATCATCCTTCCATAATACATATCAAATAAAATAAAAGACCCACTCTTTGCCTTATGGTTAAAGGCTTTGCCACAAAATTCGAATTTATAATATAATTAATAATAAAACAAAAAGAATTAAATCCTAAAAAAATCCATAATCATCTAATAATTAATGGATCCAGTTTGATTAAAAACTAAGTTTGCCCATAATGATTAATTTCTGAGTTAGGACAAAATCTACTTAGTAACATGAAATTAAAACGAAATAAGGAAAAACTATTCGTGGAATTTAGGACGTCGCAGCACGCGGGTGTTTCTAATGGAAGAAACAGTCGCTGACGGAACTCTCCTTATCATTCTGGAACTTTACGAACAGCGCCGTCACGCGGTGTGTTCTATGAAGAACACGGAACAGTCGCGTGACGGAACTTTTATTATATTACTGGAAATATGAACAGTTGCGTCACGCAGCTGTTCTATGAAGAACAGTCGCGTGACAGAACCCCTAGCTACGTGACGGAACTATTCGTGACTTATTAAAATTCTCAGCTTTATTGATTATTTATACAAAATATCACATTAAATGTGAAAATGAAAATAAAAGTATACTGGGTATTGTTGACGCGTGTTTTTATGCCCCGCCTGATCCGATGAGGACACGAGGATAAATGAATTAATGGTATTTAGAAGTCTTTTCATCCAAGGATTTTTATAACTGCATGACGCGACTGCTCTGGTCCGCAACTACCTTTCAAACTACCTTTTTTACGTTTCTTTTCTGTTAACAATGGTTTAACACAACTCAAAAATACTCAAAAATGGGCAAAATAGCGTTTAATCAATACCAGACTAACCAAATACTAGAAAAATGGGATTTTTAAGATATAGAATGTTATGAATGAAAAAGAGAAGTTAGGATCGTTACCTAGCCCTCAGATTTGAGGATTGCATGCACTAAAGTTAGTTCAGAGATGTTGTATCACAATTCCAGAAGACTTTTTCACAAAAAATAAATCGTTTTTCCTTTTCTTTCTTTCTTTTCTCTCTTTTCCTCTTTTTGTCCTTTTTTGTGTTTTTTTGATCTTAAACCTAGAATATCTATGACCTGATCTTCTTCAAGTTTACTCAGTTGAGTTCTTGAGAAAAAGCTCTGGTCGTTGATCCAAAACTTAGTCTCAGAAGGTTACCTTTTCAGAGGAAATGAGAGCAAAAAATGTTCAAAAAAAGGTCCCGTTTTTTTCTGTAAAATGCAGTATTTATATGGCTAGGGCAACAGAGCAGTCGCGTCACGCGGGTAGAAGCTGCGTGATGCACCCGTAAGCTTGCGTGACGTGACTTACGACGCGACTTACTTTTGCGCGTCGTATCCATACAAACAGTGCAGGCCGTTGCACGGTGGAGCGCGCGCCAGAGTGTCAGCCCTGTTAAGCTGCGTGGACGCAGCTAATAAGTGCCGTTCACGTAGTACTAGCTGGTGACGCAGCCCTAACACGGGTCAGACCCCTTTTGGGGGTTTGATTCAATTTCTGGTTCAAACTACTTCCTGGTTTAATCGTGGATTAACCTTGTCCCTTGTCCTCATGTCATCACCGGGCCAGGTGGGGGCATAAAAATCACGCATCAACATGGTTAAAAGTAAATAATATTTTAATGGCAATAATAATTAATATTGCTTTCACAAAAAATGAACCCAACAAATATTTTTTTTCTAATCCACAAATCTACTATTTGGTTTTACGAAATTACGATAATAATAAAAAAAAATCTTAGTAGAGATATGGGGACATGCAATATTGAGAAGAGATGGGGAGAAAAAACACAAATAAATAACAGAACATTATGAAAAATTAAGAGAGATACATATTCAATAAAGTAATTACATGTACCATATCATCATCTTAAAACCACAAAGATGTTAAAAGTGACTAATCTTAAAACCACAAAGATGTTAAAAGTGACTATGGAAGTTTGAACTTGAATAGAACATAAACATTATCTTCTAGAAAATATTGACAATTTGTAATGCATACCTCAACGAACCAAAACCATGCTTGTCGCCATTGAGGGTTTATACACAAAACTGCAGCTATTGACAATAGTACCATCAAGTACGCTACTGAAAAGCTAATAAAGAAAATATTCATGTCTATGAAGCCATTCTCCTCTTGTTTTTCATATGTTGAAACTCCAGGCATCAATGGTGGTGATAATGTTGCATTGCAAGTATTTGGTAATGGAAGTCCACAAAGATAAGGATTTCCCTCGTAGCTACTCTTATCAAATGTGGCAAATTGAGCAACTCTATCAGGTGTCTTTCCAGATAGATTGTTAAATGCTACACTGAAAACTTCTAAAGAATGTAGTTGAGTGATCTGAAGAGGGATTTTCCAATTCAAATTGTTGTAAGAAATATCCAAACTCTCAATTTGATTGAGATTGCCAAATGTTGATGGAACTTGTCCTATTAGATTATTGTGAGAAAGGTTCAACACTTTGATCTCCTCAAAATTTCCAATTTCAGGAGGAATTTCTCCTATCAATTTGTTGACGGAAAGATCTATTCCAGAAAAGAAGAGAAGAATGCTTCGTTGGAAAGAATATGTCATCCACTTTGTTGTAAATTCTAGAGGATTCGGCTGACGTTCTACAGATTTTCGGCTAAATATTTCTGATGTACCTAAATGTTACCCACTCAACTTTAGACAAGGAAGGATATGACCAGAAAGATTATTGTTAGACAAATCAATTAACTGTAAAAAGTCCAAATTGCAAAGCTGGTTTGGAATTTGACCTTCAAAATTGTTATAACTCAAGGAAACATAGCTTAAAAGAGAAAGTCTCTCGCCAATCCATTTTGGAATGGTTCCGTTCAATAAATTATTTCTAAGATCTAATACTTCCAATTCAAAGCAATTGTAGAATGCCTTGGAGATTGTTCCTTGTATTCTATTTTCAGATAAGTAAACATGTAATAATTGTGGAGGGTTGAAGTTTGATGATAGATATCCAGAGATGTCATTTCTTGAAAGGTCCAAAATTGCAAGAGAAGGCATGTTGCCCATCCACTCTGGTATAACACCTGAGAGATGATTATCACTGATATCTGACACTTCCAAGAAGGAACAATTGGATAAGCTGTTAAGGATATTTCCCGTGAATTGATTTCCATCCAATTGTAAATATTTCAAGAAGCTGACATTGCTAAATGAATTGGGAATGCTATCACTGAAATCATTATTAGAGATATCTAACTCTAATAAGCTCATATGAGAATGAACAGGCAATTGAAAATGTCCTGAAAGAGAATTATTGGCTAAATAAAGTTTTTATAGTTTTGTATTGTTCTTTAACAACCAAATTTGAAAGCTTTCCTCCAGTTTATTATGTGAGAGATCAACTTCTTTTAAGTTATGCTGATAGTAGAGGAATTTGGGAAAGACTCCACCATATCCCAGACTAGATAACATAAGACTCTCTAATTGAAATTTTGGAATCGAATCATATACTTTTATTTCTGAATAAAGCATATTATCCTCACCATAAAAGTACTTGAGTTTTGTATGGTTAAAGAATGGACCAAGTGAAATTGGGATTTCGAAGTGATTGTTTGAAAGACTTAAAGATTGAATGGATGTCAATCCACCAAGGGGGAAGATTTTTCCAGTAAAATGATTGCCAGAAACATCTGAACTTTGAAGGGATGTCATATTTGCCAAGCACCAAGGCAATGTACCTTTGAGATCATTATAGCTCATATCTGAAAATTGGAGATGTTTCAACTCGCATATGCCTGCAATTTATTTATAATTAAAAACTTTAATTGTGTGATGCAGAGAAGAATAAGAATAGGGAGAGAGAGAGAGGGATGACCAAATCTCACCTGAAGCCACTGGTATAGTGCCATTGAGTCTACACTTCCATAATGATAAAGCCTTAAGAGAGGTCATTTTTGCATCACTTCCAGGATGTCGTTGCTACTAGAGGAATAATTCATGTGTAAAATTTCTAGGCTCTTGAAATTTGGCAATCCTACAATAATAACAGTAATATGAAATTTTTAAAATTGTAAACAAGATTAAAATAAGACACTAATAGTAATGTGGGTAGAATTGCCATATTTGATGCTAATTATTAAGGTTTGAATAGAATTGCCATATTTGATGCTAATTATTAAGGTTTGAATTACTATTACAGTGAAATACGCTAATCCGCTTTTCAAAAATTAATTTATAGTCCTTCTATTTTAACTCTATACATGTTAAGGTCTTTATCTTCAAAAAGGATTTTAATAATCTGGGTATTTTATGAATTTCCAATTATAAAATCTTTTTGATAATTTGTTAAATTTTCAATTATAAGGTCAAAAAAAAATAAAGAAGAGGATATGAAGAATACCAACTAATTATAATTTTTTACCAACTAATTATAATTTTTAAACAAAAAATATATTTATTAGATATTTTTATGAGTTATTAGTTAATTAATCAATACAAAAGGTACACATTATAATGGAAGGACAACGAATATTGTCTGACAAATATAAAATGTAAGAAGCATTGAATTCATTTATTAAAAGAAATGACTAATGTAATATATTATAACACACCAAGTAATTCACACAATTATCAAAACCTAAAGAGGTTAATTAATAATGAATTACCTTGAGCTGATAGGGTGTTTTCGAGAACACACAGAGATAAAAATTTAAGAGAAGGCAGCGCTCCAAGACTTTGAAGGGAGATTTCACTCAACGATGAAAAGTCGAGTCTCAATTCTTCCAAGCTGTTCATATTATGCGACTCTGTTTGAAAACAACAACAAATGTTTTATTTAAGACTCAGAATCAAATGCAATTACAAAAATTTTAGGCAATTTACCTTGAGCAAATATTTTTCCTTTGAAATCATTTGCTTGTAAAGAGAGAATCTTTAGATATGGAAATGCTCCCAATGATTGTAGCAGTGAAGAGCTTCTTCCATTTGTGGCGATGTTATCCAGAGTTAGTTTGCTTAACTTGCTTAGACCTCTTGTGTCTGCAAAATGAGAAAAGACAATATATGATCCTTGATTTGATTTAATTAATATTAATCAAGTTTAAATTTTTAAGTTACTTTGTAAATTTAAGTTACTTTGGTACCTTCCTTAGCTTCAAACTTAATTATTTGATTTCCGCTCAAATCTAGCTCCTCTAAGTTACTCAGACCATCCAATTCTGGACAATTCAAAACGACAACTAATTAGATCACGGTAAAAGTTCAATCATATTGTTTTATCTGAACAAAATAAATGAAAACCATAATTGACTGACCTTTCATGTGAAATATCCCTTTCAGAAAATTATAACTTAGATCCAAATGTTTCAAAGAAGGAAATCCATTGGGTGATGAGAGTAAGTTGTTAATGCGATTGTAACTCAGATCAAGATATTGCAGATTGGGTAAACTTGAATTGTTTGTATTACCAATTGAAAAGAAATAGATAAATTGGGTAAGAGGTTAAAACCCATGAGATGAAAATGTAGAATAGAGGAATATTTGGCTTAGGCCAATTAATCTAAAAGGTTAGTATTAACCAATTAATAAGTTAGCTTACCAGTCTTATATGCCTTTAATGAATATGATATTTAGTCGACGTGAGATTTTTAACAGTTTGCGCATATATACAAAGTGCCCAGCTACTTAAATTAAACAAAAATAATTAACTATATAAAAAATCTATTAGGTAGTCATCTCCTCTCCATTTCAAATATAATTTATTAAAATTGTAGAGATTACGCGTGATATGCGCTAAACTCAATTGATTAGTGAATAATCTTAAAATTTTTATATATCATTTCCAAAATGAATTTTATATATATTAGACCAATATGAGAGATGGAAATCTCTTGAGATATGAGAGTAAGGTATTGTTTATGTGAATACTACTCAGTTATATATATCCAATATGAATTACCTTGAAATTCATACCATGAGATAATTTTAATAAAATGTTTTAAGTTGTATTTATATATCATTTGTATACACCAAGCAAAAACCAAGCCCAAGAAGCAAGTAAGTAATTCCTTCCTTAAGCTTTTTGAAAGTTTGCTTCTTATTAATACAATATTATTTGGTATTTTGTGTTAGTATTATTTTGGTTGCCTTTCCCGTTATTATTTCCGTTATTATTTTTGGTATTATAAATTATTAATCAATCTTTGGAGTTTATCACTGCGCTGATATCCAATAGTTATATATATCCAATCCTAGAAAATTAGAAATTGCTTAATACTTGTTGTATTTCTTCAATTAATTTTAATAAAAGAAAGAAAACATAATAAAGATAAATTCATACCATGAGAGAATTCGAAACCTTCAATTTCATTTCGAGATAAATCCAACTTCTCCAAGCTTGTTAAATTACTCAATTCTGCCCCTTTGTAATGATCTTAATTAATATAGGTTTTACTTGAAAGAGATAAAAGAGAAGAGAAATTAAGGAGGAAATTGAACTCACTTTGAATATTAATTGTTCCTTTGATTCTATTGTAGTATAAATATAAATATTTTAAAGATGAAAAACCACTTAGAGAAGGCAAGATGCTCATGTTGAATTTATTATCACCTAAATTCAGAGACTCCAAATTGGAAAGACTTGATAATCTTTCAAAACCTGAAAAGAAAATTCTATAAATTGAAATTTATCAGATAAATTAAACTAAAACTATGCAAGAGATCTATGATATACGAACCTTCATTTTCAACACAGCCCAAAATGTTATTTGCAGGCAAGTAGAGATATTTCAATTCTTTGAAGGGAAGAAAGAAAGAGGCATTGAGATACCAATCTCCAAATTCCTCATCCCTATAAGCATTGAGTGAGGTTACTCTGCCGGTAATGGAATCACATCCAACACCTATCCATTGACAACAATTTAAATTATCGTTATACCAAGACTGCATAAAGTAAGCATTGCCGTTAGGATGATTAAAGTAAGCTTTGAGGTTTAACAAAGCAATTTTGTCATCCTCCAAGCAACCATTACACCACCACTTTCCTTCCAATAACAAAACCATCATAATTGATATCCACACCATTACACCACCACTTTCCTTCCAATAACAAAACCATCATAATTGATATCCACAGCTTCTTCAAAATCATACCCATTTTTCAGTGTACAACCACTTCATCATCACTACCATTTTATAGGAAATGAGTGGACCATCGTACCTCTTGTTCAAACTACATATTTTTTATCTTTTATAGGATGGCATGCATTCTAATAGAACAAGTATAAGCTTACTGTGTCCCAATAAAAATAATCTTACTTTACTTTCTTTTTTCACTAATTCCAAATTATAATTTTGTTTTTGTTTTTAAAAAAGGGTAATCTTTACAATTTTTTATTACACTCAACAAATATACCTTTATTACTCTTAATTAAATCTTAAAATAAATAACTCTAAATTTAAAAAAAAAACTTTAAAGCTATATTTAAAAAATTAAATAAAAATTATTACATAACCATATTATAGTTTAAAGAAACACCAACCATATATTATCATTTTTCATAATTCCGTTTCCTTGATGAAAGAAATATTTATCTTGTTCATTTTTTAGATTCTGAATGGATCAAAATATCGTTGCTGGTTACACATTATTTATTTTTATTAATGATTAATTATTTTCTAAATTTCCTCACCCGGTCTGGAATCCCTTTTATTGAACTTATGAACTCTAGTCCGTTAAATTATTTTGTTGAATATCGTTGCTTAGTAAGGAATGAATCGACTGAGAATAAAGGGAAACTTAATAGAATAAAAGCCTAATAATTTTTAGTAAAAATAAAAGATTAGAAACTTAATTTTAATTAGTAAACTTAATTTTTGATTAATTAAGCCATTATATCAACACATGTTTAATATGCATAATTATCACTCTAACACTCAATCAAATAATAATTCATTTAAAAAATGAAAATTAAAGAAATTGATATCGATAGATAAAAATCAAGAATTTAATAAACTACAAGTTCTTAACTTAAAAATACTTTTTTTCACTGAAAATAATTTTGAATTTACCTATTGTATTAAAAAAAAAAAACTAGTCAAATGCTTGCACAATGCGCAAATTGTACAATTTTAAAAAAAAAAAATTAAATAGCATTACTTTTTAACAATCATATGTGAGTTTGTAGAGAGGTAACAATAATGGGTTATTGTGATTTAGAGAAATTGAGAATATATATAATTAAAGTAAATAAATGATGAATGCAATTAATTAATTATGGGTTAATAATTACTTTTTTCCAAAATGCCAATACTTTTTTCCAAAATGGTCCCAATAAAGACAATTTTTTAAAAATAAAAAAAAAAGAAAGAAAAAGACCAAAATGCCTACTGCGTACTTTCCAATATGAAGACTTGACCATTTCAGATAAGATATTAAACAAATAGGGAAATACCTACCACATATATGTATATTGTCCGTTTTGATTACTACATTTTCATTGGTGTTGTTGATTAATTTGATACGTGTTGTTTGGTTTTCCAATTCCATCACTCTCAAATCAAAAATAGGTTAATTTTCCAGGTCTATTATTATATATACATTATTATATATACATTAAAAAAAAAAGGCAATAGAATTCTACACTATTTACTAACTTTGGAAGAAATTACTAATTCACATTTCACCTATATTTTCCTAATTTATCTTAGTCCGACTTATACATTAGATTAAGAAATATTTAGCTAATATGATTAAACTTAAATTAACTTTTGCTTTGTTTTTTTTTCTTAATATATGCTTATGTTAGTATTCTTCTTAAAAATTAAATGATCCATATTAAATTGTCTTTAAAATTAATCAAACTGTAAATTAAACATTTATTACAATTAGAATTCAATTGAAAATTCAAAGAGTTATATTCTAGTTTTTTTTGTTTTAAATCAAGATTTAATTATGTCATATTATAGTAGTTTGATTCTATTATACTTCCCCTTATTCTCAAATATAAGTCGTTTAAGTTTTGCATAAGAATTAAGGAATCCAATTAACTCTCTTAGATTATTAATAAATTCAATTGATAATTGATCAAATTATCTTTTATTCTCAAAAACCAATAGTTGCTTGTAAAGTATAATTTTTTATTGTATTTAGTGTAAACAAGAGCAACATTGACAAAACCTCATTTATTACTTCTTGAACTACACAAAACGATTTATATTTTGAGACAAAATAACATACCAAAAATGATTTATATTTTGGGATAGAGAGAGTATTTAATAAGATTTAAATATTAAACTTTAAATATCATTCAATTTAAAAAAGAAAAACAAGACAATAATTTGAAATGAATGAATACAAATTACACTTTCTATTTTCACACAGATTAAGAAAGTAGCAATTATTATGGCTAAATGACAATTTTATTCATATAACTTTCTTATTATGCCATCTTAAATAACACATGACTTAAATAACACATGAACAATTATTATATTTGAATAATAACTAAAACTTAATAAGAGTTATTGAAAATAAGCTAAAATTTAATAAGAATATAATAGGCAATTTAAAAATTAACCACAATACAAAAAAAGAAAAGTAGACTATATTTTAGGACAAACCAAAAAGAAAAAATGGACTATCTTTTTGGAACGGAGGGAGTATATAATTTGTATTTACACGCACAAGGAAAAACGTAGGTCCCTATAGTAAAACCCCCGAGGCGTGAGACGAGATAAAATATTATGGAATAAAGGTAGTAGATGGTTCTGGCAAAAAAAAAAAAAAATCCCTATAGTCATTTTAGCAAAATAAAATTATAAAAATTAATTTGGCTGCTAAAAAGTCCAAATGCATAATTTTAAAAGAGTAAATAAAGCTCTAAAAATATTTAAAAGAGTAAATAAAGCTCTAAAAATAAATTTTTATATTTTAAACATATGTTGAGAATTTAAAAAATGGGTTTGTAATAAAAAAAAAAAAGGCCAAATTAACACATATTTTAAACTTTCTAAATTTATCGAATTGATCCATATGTCTTATCAACTTTTATTTATATTTACAGCAAATTTGAGTCACTAACGGCAAAAATTGAATAAAAGCTAACTTTTATAACAAAAATAAAAGTTTAAGTATTTAATAGCTAATACTTTAATTAAATCCTTCCTTAAGCATGTGTTTAACATGCATAATATCACTTTAACCCTCAAATAAATATAGATTTAATGTTAAAAAAATAAAAATTGAAAGAATCAATATCCAAAAATTGATAATATTTTGAACATGACCTCCTACATTAAGGAGAATTCACTATCAATAATCTACATAATAGCCTTCTATGGAGATTTTGTCTAAGTATTTTATTATTTAGATAATTATACTAAAATAAGTGTAGATATTATCTCTAATAAAAGGAAAAAGTTTAAAAGTGATCAAATTAGACTTGTAGCAAGATCATGGCTATGAATAGCCACAAAGTGAAGCAAGCAATTGTCTATATATAAATATTATGCTCTGTTAACTCGATCAAATTCTTCGATCAAGATTATGCTTTTTTATTCTTTGTATAAGTGATTTATTATTATTTCTATGCTATATAAAAAATGTAGAAACATATTGATCTGTATCTCATATCTGTATACAGTTCCTTCTAACGAAATTTTTAGTTTGATTTCTTCTAAATTTTTTTTTTTAAAATTAATTTGATAATGTGCTAAAGACTTTTTGAAAAAAATGGCAACCAAAGTAAATGCATCTTAGATAAGATAATAAAGAAATATCTGCCATTGTATTGTCCTTTTTGATCATTGATGAAAGAAATATTGGTCTTATTGACTAATTTAATACGTGTTACTTGGTTTTCCACTTCCATCCTTTTCAAAATAGAAAATGAGTTATCTACGGGTTATGACTCAGTTTGCAACATAAGTTGGGCACATAAAAAGAGCTTTTAGATTCGATCACTATTAAACGCACCTGTAAAGAGGGTCATGAAACCTTAACTGTGATTAAGCCTCAAACCGAATTATATAGTTCAATAACAGAGTCCATATATCGGTGATTTACACACAAAAAAATAAAAAAGGAGTTAAATTTTAAAATATATACATATATAAATAGGTCCCATATAATTAATGTGATGCAAGTGAAGTTACCGTTTTAATTGGTAGTTCTATTAATATATGTTACAGTCATAATCAAAGCACAATTTTCTATGCCAAGGAAGTCTTTCAAGTCCTCCTTCCACCATAATTGTGGAAAAATGTCGAAAATGTCGTCACGAGAAATTTGTTTTGAGTGTGGCTCACGATAATTAATATCACTCTTATTCTATAATATTTGTCACATTTGAGAAAATAGTTTATTTTAAAATACTTATTTAAAGAGTAATACGTTTAATTTTTTCCATGTTTACCATTTATATAGAACCAATAATTATTACTTCAATTTAATGATTTTTTATAAAATTGGTATTAAACTAAGGGTAATATAGTCGATTTACTCAATAATTTATTATAACTTAGACAAATTTAATGGTATTCCTATAAAATTCCAAATGTGATAAGTATTATGGAATATAGGTAGTATAAAATTACCACTAGAGGAAATAATATAAATGAACTTTATGGAATAATATTACGATATCATAATTTGAAGATAATTGAATGTTTAATTTTTTTAAATTTTTATTTTTTAACACTTAAATTCAGATTTATATTTATTTCAAATCACTGCCCATATAATCTAAATCAAATCTCATATTCTTTTATAATTTTTTCACTCTCTATATAATAATATTTTATTAAAAATTAATTTTTTCATTTACATCTGCTAAATTTTATATATTATATATATATAATATATATATATATATATAGTATTACCTATATTAAAAAAAATATGTTAGTAAAAAATATGTTAGTTAGTCATCTCCAGATGTTCTCTTTATTTTAAATATAATTTATTAAAATCTTCGAGTTTACATATGATATGGGTTAAATTCAATTGATTAATAATCTTAAAAATTTCAGTGCTATTTGGAAATGAATTTATTTGGCTTCTTTTGACATGAATATTTGAAAACTACATTATATTAATATTTTTATACATTTTCACTTGAAACATAAAATGTAACATGTGAAATAATTTTTAAATCATATAAAGTTTTCTCAACTATAATATATTATTTTTCAATTATTTTATTTTTAAAATTTCAATAATATATTATTTTTTTTAAAAAAATTAACTAAGCAACTACTTGTTATCTGATTGGTCCTTTATAATTTCATAAATTTTATTCAAAAAATAGACTAAAGTACAACTAAAAGAAAGTATAAAACTTTTACCTTATTGGGCAACTGCTTTTGACAACTGCTTTTGACAGCAAAGCATTTTGATTCTAATAAGGCTAAGGGTATGTTAGTAAAAATAATTGTTTTGATAGTTGTTAGTTAACGTTTAGTTATTAGTTGTTTTAATAGATTTTAATGAAATGCTAAAAACTAAACGTTACATGGGTTAACTTTTCACAAAATTTTACCATAATTTCAAAATGCTAGTCCAAACTCTACAAACCAACTTTTTAAGTAGCGTTTAGTCAAAACGCTAAAAGCTACTTAAAAAGTTGTTACTGAATAGGCTTAAAACATTACCTTTATTAATTATATTATAATAAGTTTTAGAGATTGAGGGAGTATTTCAAGAGATGCTATTCCCCAAATATTTCGTGTTAAACAATAATTAATTGAACTTTTTAATTATATTTACATTTAATGGCTAATCAAACAATCATGTTCAAAAATTTTAATTCAAATGCCAAGTCTTATCAACTTTTATTTGGATTTACAGCAAATTTAAGTCATTAACGGCAAAAATTGAATAAAAGCTAAATTTTATAACAAAATAAGTTTAAGTATTTAATAGCTAATACTTTATTTAAATCCTTCCATAAGCATGTGTTTAATATGCATAATATCACTTTAACCCTCAAATAAATATAAATTTAATGTTAAAAAAATAAAAATTGAAAGAATCAATATTGGAAAGAATTCAAATATCCAAAAATTTTGATAATATTTGAACATGACCCTCCTTACATTAAGGAGAATTCACTATCACTATTCACTATAAACTGTTAATTATATAATAATCTATATGTGGCCCATGTGATTAAAGGCTGGAAAGGGCTGGTTCTAATTAAGGTGGCCCAAGATGATGGTTATTGGGCTTAATGGATAAGAGCCAATTAGGGTTTTAATACCCTTCCTCTGCCTTATAAATGTAAAAGGAATCGACAGCTTAGGGAGAACACAGAAAAGAAAACAAAATAGAGAGTGTGACAGCTACCTTAAACACATACGGTGATAGCTTGTTTGAGAGAGCTCAAAAAAGAAAGTCCCGTAGCTGTTGATTATTCTCTGACCATTGAGAGAAAACTTACGGACGAAAGGCCAGAGGAAGAAATGTAGATCTGCTGTTACGGAGAGAATCAAATTGCCGCAACAAGGTAACCCATAACATAGATCCGCTGTTATGGATCAAGGTACGCTTCCGATTATTATATATTCTTGTCAAACAAATTCTATGAACAATAGATCTGAGCTATATTAAAGATTATTTAACATACATGTGGTATCAGAGCCTATAACCTGTTTCTTAAATTTGTTTTGATTAGTGTTTTGTTTGGCTTAATTAATTGAAAATTAATTTCGTATTGTGAAGTTGATTTTTTCGTATAAGCGAAGCCAAAAATTATAGAAAATTGAAAACTGGTTGCTTTTCTTTATGCTCTATAAATTATTATGCTGTTATTTATAGAGAATGGTTATAACATTTATTGGGATTATGTTCGTTAAAAGTTTTGAGATCCTTAATTCAATCTCATAAAAAAGTTTTGCATATATCAATATTTAATGAATGGAAAACTTGTTAGTCACCAAAGTGGCCTTGTTTGGATTATTTTAGACATTGATTATGCAATTTTCAATGGTTCATGTTTGTGTGATGCCGTCAAATGACATGAAAGTTAAAACTGAACAATTGAGATCATTGATTATAATTTATTAGATTACCCAAAGGTAGACCATTAATTATAATCAATGGCACTAAAGAGACTTATCATTGTACTAATAATATGAATGTATATCCAAAGATAACATGCATATTGTATGAAGCATTATTGAATAGTTAAATGGAATAAAAAAAAAGGTAACTGGATTCCAGAAAGGAGCACGGGCGTGCTGCAATGAGTACGGGCATCCTATGGACTTCTAGAGAGAAGCACGGGGCGTGCTGTAATGGCTGAATGTAGCACGGCTGTGCTTCTCTCTGACTTGCATAAGGCTCCCAAGTTGCTCCACAATGAAGTCTATTAAAGATTTTTTCTTCTTGGCCATCATTATGATTAAAGCTATGCATTTTAAATATTTACCCAAGGTAATTCTGATGCATTAATTAAAGTGTATGTGTTTGAATCCATTTTTGCTTATCAAAAGCATTAACGTATGAGATATATGTGTAATGTTGCAGCTTCCTTTAACATGTTTTCTATGGGGCACTAGGTTGATTAAGTCAAATGGATTTGGAACTATGCGATGGTCCAAAACAAATCCATTTATTAGTTAGGAGTTCTGGGACTTGGATCTAGCATTAGTTCTCTTGAAAAGCCAGCAGCCATTTACAGAGACCAGCACTGAAGCTGACAAGTCTCATTATGAGGCTTGGAGGCGGCTAACAGGCTAAGTTTGAACTGAAATGAGGATGACAATGGGTGAAATGTTTAAGCCAATGAATCCTAGAACAGGCCAATGCGAGAGAGTACATGCTGAAAATTAAGGAATACTTCCAATCGTACATAGCTGACAAGTCCATCGTAGGATCCTTGATGAGTGAGCTGACGACCAAGAAGTTTGATTTGGTCACAATCCATTCATGATCATGTGACTGGCCATTGGCATAATTTGGCAGTCAAACTGAAATCAGTGGGAATGGGATGGAGTGAAT
The DNA here is from genome assembly GCF_014843425.1 of Jatropha curcas. The sequence goes on along the minus strand of NW_023591078.1, from coordinate 1,568,994 downwards.
CCTTTTTATTCAATTATTATTAACTCACTTCCTCTTGAGTTTTGCAGTTCCAGTGTGAATTACAAACACCCTTTAAGGAAAATGGAACATTCAGGAAATCAAGGCCATGTTGATACACAAGAGGAAGGAGGATTTAAAGAAAATTGATTGAAACTCTTGTCAATCTCAACCATTTCATAATGGAGCTAGAGGCAACAAACAACAAATCAGAAGGCACGGGCTGTAGCGTGCTAAATATATTTTTCCTTATTTTTGTTCTTTTCTTGCAAAATCCTACAATTTTCCTCCAAATCAAGTGAGTTGTGTTTCAAGGAAGCTTTTAAATAAAAACATAATAATATTACATAAAAACTAATTTAGATAAATTAAAAATACTAGAAATCTTAGTGAAGATTACAATAAAAACACTATAAAAATTAACACTATCATGCAACTACTCATGTGTCTCATATTATACAGGGATTTCTTTTGATGCAACCCATAAACGAAACTTAAAAGTTCATATTCATGGGAAACAGAATGAAGGTATGAATAGAAGGAATTGGGACTTATAGATTGATCCTAGACACTGGTTGTTATCTGGATCTTGAAAAGTGTCTCTATGTTCTTGAATGTGCCTAGAAATTAGTTTCTGTAAGGAGGTTGGATAATGATGGTTCATTCTAAATTTGTAATGGTGGCTTTTTTCATTATAAACAAACATAAGTACTATTATGTTTCTAGTACTTTTTGATGATGGTTTGTATCGTTTTTAACTTGATGTGAATTTATGAATCCATTATAATGTTGAACTCAAATAGGGATTAAAACGTAGTGCACATAATTGAATGTTCTTTGCTTTCTTGTGGCGTTCCTTTCTTGTGGCATCAAAGGTTAGGTCACATATCCAAAGAAAGGATTTTGAGGTTAGTGAAAGGTGGAATCTTACCTCAATTGGATTTCACTGACTGGTACGTGTATAGATTGCATCAAAGGTAAGCAAACTAAGCACACATTAAAGAATCCAGCCATAAGAAGCAGTGAATTGCTTAAACTTATACACATTGATATATGTGGCCCTTTTGATGTTCCCTCTTAGGGCGGTGAAAAATATTTTTTTACCTTGATCGCTGATTTCTCACGGTACGATTATGTATATTTACTGCATGAAAAGACTCAATCAGTGGATATGCTTGAAATATTCATTAATGAGGTAGAAAGGCAGTTAAATAGAAAAGTTAAAGTGGTGAGAGATCTGATAGAAGAGTGGTGAGTATTATGGTAAAATTAATGAAAATGGACAATGTCTAGGTCATTGCAAAGTTTCTTGAAAAGTTCCATGGGCATTTGTGTGCAATACATAATGGCCAGGCACACCTAACAAGAATGGTGTAGTGAAAGCGGAATCGTTACTCTTATGGAAATGGTTTAGGGTATGCCTAAATAATTGTACTGTAACCTTTATCATTATGGATGCATGCCATTAAAGATTGCTGCATATTTACTTAATAGGGTTCAATAGTAAGGCAGTTACCTAAGACCCCTTTATGAACTGTGGAGGAGAAGGAAACCTATTCTGAGGCATCTTCCCATGTTTGGGGTTGCCCGCGGAGGTAAAGGATATATAATCCACATGAAAAAAGAAGCTTGATGCTAGAACAGTTAGTGGATTTTTCATAGGATATCCCTGAAAAAGTCAAAAGGTACAGATTTTATTGTCCTAACCATAGTACGAGTATTCGTTGAAGTCTGGTAACACTCGGTTTATTGAAAATGACAAATTTGTGGGAGCAGTAACCACTTTTTAAGGTGAATTCTGCAAGAAGATTCATATTGAAATCCAACTTAGGTGGATTTTTCTAAATGTCCTCTCGTGTTTGTTCAACTTGTTTGTATCACGGTTTTAACAACAATGGTTGAACAACAAAACAACATTCCGAACGCCAACAAAATGACCATATAAATGATGAAACCAGCAAATAAATGAACAATTCACGAATGATACAAAGTGGTTACAAGAAATAGCATTACGAGGTGAGCAAAGAAGGCCCAGCTATTCCTAGCATTAGTGTTTTACTCACTTGAGCCAATAGATGTGAATTGAGCATTGATAAGGATCTAGTCTCTTTCCAGAAAGCCATGGAATGTGAAATAATTTCCTGAAAGTGGTTATTGTTGGGAAGAAATGCAATCAATGAGCGATAATCAAGGTTTGAGATTTAGTCGAAGTTTTGCCTGAGGGGTCAAACAAGTTGGTTGTAAATGGGTTTTTTAAAGACCAAAACGAGACTCTAAGGGGATTGAAAGATTAAGGCCTGATGTTTACTAAAGGTTACACTCCAAAAGGATGGCATTGATTATAGGTTTTCTCCAGTTTCTAAAAATAGGATCCCTTTAAGAATTTTTTGAACTTTGGTGGCTCATTATGATCTAAAAGCTTCACCAAATGGATGTAAAAGACAGCCTTTCCTTAATGGTGACTTAGATGAGGAAGTATTTATGGACTAACCAGAGGGATTGTGGTCCACAGGGAAGAGATTTGGTGTGTAAGTTAAAGAAGTAATATATGGACCAAGCAAGCTTCCCGTCAATGGTAATCTTAAGTTCAATAATACCATCACCCTCATAAATGGTTTTAAACAGAAAAACACTGTTGATCGGTGGTAATTTATAATGAAAGTCAGTTGGAGCAAGCTCATCATTTTAGTCCTATATGTTTGATTACATTCTTTCTTGCTGCGATGACATTGGGTTGTTGCATGATGTTAAAGGGTTTTTCTCCTCTCTAAGAACTTTGAAATGAAAGATATGGGAGAGGCATCCTTGTGATTGGAATAGAAATATTCCGTGATAGGTCACAAGGACCTGTTTAGGTATTGTCTCAAAGGCTTCACATTATAAGGTATTAGAGAGATTCAGAATGGGAAATGCTCCGCTGGGATAAGTTCCAATTCAGAAAGGGATAGTTCATACGAAATTGCAATGTCCTAAGAAATGATTTGGAAACGTAAAGAGATGGAGTCTATTCATATGCATCAGTGGTTTGGGAGCTTAATGTATTGTTCATACATGTACTCAAACCGGAGTTAGGTTTCGCAGTAGGAATTTTAGGGCAATATCAAAGTAATCCCGGGATGGAACATTGGAAAGCCCTTGCAAAGAAAGTACTTAGGTATTTACAAAAGGCCCACTAAGGATCATATACTCACTTTATAGAAAGTCCAGCCATCTAGAAGTGGTGGGATACTCAGATTCAAGACTAATCCGGTTGGTGTAGATTCGGAAAGTCCTACATTTGGCTACTTGTTTCCTTCTAGCTGGATGGAAGCAGTATCATGGAAGTGGAAACAGTTTTGTCCATTGCTACTTCACAATGGAGGCAAATTTGTGGCATGCTTTGAGGCCACTGTTCAAATAGATGTTGTGGTTTAGCGGAACTTTGTAGGTCTAGGCATTGTCGACAGTATAGACTAGACCGTTGAGATTTTGGGGGGTGTATTCTGCAGCTGTCTTCTTTTCAATGATAAGATACTCTAAGGGTGCAAAGCACATGAATTTAAGTAACCTATCTGTGAAAGAAAGAAAGTGCAAAAAACACAAATTGTCAATTGAGCATATCGGTATTGAATCTGATGATGGGGTGTTTGGTTACCGCCACAAAATCTTCACTGGCCATGTTGAAAAGAACTGGCATTATAGATGTTCGTCCTTGGTTAGCATGTATGTTCAGAACTTATACTATATAACATATGGTTATTTTGACTCATATTATTGTGACACTTGGGAATTCAATTAAAGATGTGTTTTTGCTTATCATTGTTATCCACATTATAGAATTTGGTTTGGTGGAGAATAACAACAACATTTGATTGTGACAATGTAATTAGTTTGTTGAATGGTTTCTCACATTGTATTATGAATTGAGTGGATCCTGTGATATATGGATGGAAATCATTTCGATTAATGACGTTGTGATCGCCATAATCCGATCATCTTATTCAATTAAGGTAACATAATAGAAATCAAATGGCACATGGGTCAAGTGGGAGATTGTTAGATATGTTAAAATAATCTATATGTGCCCATGTGATTAAGGGGCTGGTTTCTAATTAAGGTGGCCAAGATGTGGTTATTGGGCTTTTAAATGGATAAGAGCCAGTTAGGGTTTTAAAATAACCTTCCTCTGCCTTATAAAAGTAAAAGGAATCGACAACTTTGGGGAGAACACAGAAAAGAAAACAAATAGAGAGTGTGAAACGGCTACCTCAAACACATACGGTGGATAGCTTCATTTTGAGAGAGCTCATAAAAGAAACTCCCGTAGCTGTTGATTATTCTCTTGACCATTGAGATAAATGAAAAACTTACGGACCAAAAGGCTAGAGGAAACAAACGTAGATCTGCTGTTACGGAGAAGAATCGAATTTGCCTCAACGAGGTAAACCCATAGATCTGCTGTTTATGGAATCAAAGGTACGCTTCCGATTATTGTATATCTTGCCAAACAAATTCTATAAATATAGATTCTGGGCTATATTTAAAGATATTTAACAATAAACCTACATAATACCCTCTACGGTGATTTTGTCTAGAATATTTTATTATTTAGACAAATTATAATTGAAATAAGTGTATATATTATCCTCTAATAGAAGGAAGAAGTTTAAAAAGTAATCAGATTAGACTTGTAAGGCAAGATCATGAAGGTCGAATATTGGCTATGAATCGCCATCAATTGACAAGATGCTTTGTAAAATTGATCAAAATTTCTTCGATCAAAGATGTACTTTTTTTATTCCTTTGTAAATTGGTTTATTATTATTTGCCTATATAAAAAATATAGAAACATATGATCTTATACAATTTCTTCTAAATGAAATTTTCAGTTTGAATTTCTTCTAGAAATTTTTTTTTTAAAATTAATTTGATAATGTGCTAAAGACTTTTTGAAAAGAATGGCAACCAAAGTAAACCGCATTTTAAGACAAGAATAAATAAAGAAATAATCTGTCATTGTATTGTCCTTTTTTAATCAGAATGAAAGAAGTATTGGTTCTATTGACTAATTTTAATACGTGGTTACTTGGTTTTCCAGTTTGCATCCCTTTCAAAATAGAAAATGAGTTACCTACAGGTTATAGCTCGAATGACAAACAAGTTGGGTATATAGAGAAAAGCTTTTGGGTTCGGTCACTATTAAATACACCTGTAGAAGAGAAGCAGGAAACATAAGCTGTGACTAATCCCCAAACTGGAAATTATACGGTCTCAAATAAATAGAGTCCGAAATACCTTGTAGTTTACACACAAAAAATAAATAAAGAGTTTAAGCGTTTTAAAATATATACATATACAAATAGGTTACATATAATATAATGTGATGTAAGTGAAGTTAAAACCGTCTTATTTGGTTTTCTTATTAAATATACATTATAGTCAATAATCAAAGTATAATTTTCTAATGCCAAGGAAGTCTTCTAGTCTTCTTTCCAACCATATTTGTGGAAAAATGTCGAGTCACGGAGAAAATTTGTTTTGAAATGTAGCTCATGATAAATTAATGTCTCGTATAATACTATTGTACATTGATAAAATAATTTTGTTTTAAAATACTTTATTAATATTGTGATTTTCAAAGATTAATAAGTTCAATTTTTTCTATGTTTGACCATTTGTTAATAGAAAACAATAATTATTAACTTCTAATTTAATGATTTTGTTTAGAGAATAGTATTAAACTAAAGGGTAATGCAGTCGATTTCTCATCAATAATTTATGGTAACTAAAATAAATTTAAATGGTTTTTCTTAAACAACGTAAAATTCCAAATGTGACAATATTAAGGGAACAAAAGTAGTAATAAAATTACTGCTAAGAGGAAATAATATAAATGACCTTTATGGAAGTAATATTACGATATCATAATTTTGAAGATATTGAATGTTTAATTTTTTTAGACTTTTATTTTTTTTAACACTCAAAAATTCAGATTTATTTTATTTCAAATCTACAACGCCATATAATCCTAATAAATCAAATCTCATATTCTTTTATAATTTTTTTCACTCTCTATATAATAATAATTTATTAAAAATTAATTGTTTTCAATTTACATCTTTGCCAAATTAAAATTATATATATATATATATATATATATATATATATATAGTTATAGTTTATAGTATTACCGTATATAAAAAAAATAATGTTAGTTAGTCATCTCCCAGATCTTCTCTTTATTTCAAATATAAATTTAACTTAAAATTGTTGATTTTACAAATATGATATGGGTTAAATTCAATTGATTGATAATCTTAAAAAAATTTTAATGCTATTTGCAATGATTTATTTGACTTTCTTTTGACATGAATATTTGAATACTACATTATATTAATATTTTTTTATAAATTTTCACTTGAAACATAAATGTAACAATGTTGAAATAATTTTTAAATCAATATAAAGTTTTCTCAACCTATAAATATATTATTTTTCAATTATGTTAGTTTTAAATTTTCAATAATAATATTATTTTTTAAAAAAATAACTAAGCAACTACGTCTAATCTGATTGGTCCTTTAATAATTTCATAAATTTTATTCAAAAAAACAGACTAAGGAACAAACCTAAATCAAAAGTATAAAACTTTGACCTTGGTTAGGCCAACTGCTTTTGAGATAGTGTTCAGCGTTTTGATTCTAATAAGGTTAAAGGTATGTTCAGTAAAAAAAAAATTAGTTGTTTTAACCAGTATTAGTTGTTTAGTAGCATTTAGTTTGTTAACTGTCCTTAGTTAGTTTTTTAGTTGTTAACTGATTTTAGTAGCTTTTATTTTCATAAAATGCTAAACTAAATATTAACTTAAGATTAAACTTTTTACAAAACGTTATCCTAACTTCAAAAAGCTAGTCCAAATGCTTATGTTATCGAACGAACTTTTTTAAATAGGCATTTAAAATCAAAACGATAAAAGCTACTTAAAAAGTTGTTGCCGAATACAACCTAAAAACATTACTTTTATTATTATAATTTATAGTCAAGGTTTAGGATTGAGGGGAGTATTTCAAAAGATGCTATTCCCCAAATATTTAGTGTTTGACAATAATTAAATTGAACTTTTTTTTAATTAACTTATAGTTAGTAGTTAAATCAAACAATTATTTTTACCAAAATTTATACTTTAAACTATAGTTAATCAAATAATTATTTTTAACCAAATATCTTAAATAACTTTAAAACCACTATGGTCCCTATTGGGCTACAGTTTTTAAGTATTTCAAAATATTATCTCTATTAATGTATAATAATTCGATAGCATAGAAGTGTACACTAGTGTTTAGAGTGAGTGAGCAGATTATGAAATGTTCATTCCATTAATATTTAATAAAGTTTAGTAAAACATCTCATAACCTACTAAGAATGGGTACTAGCTACTAAAGCCGTGTTCAGGAATAGCTTCTCATGATGTCTTTAACCATTTTGGTTAAAAGTTAAAAATACAATTTCTTATTATTTATAGTGTTTTTGTGTTTTTTTTTGGAACCATAATATTTTATTAATCCGCTTAGAGTTTGAAAAAAAAAATTACCAAAAATGTTATATTCTTTCAATATTTGATAAACATGCTAATACAACAATTTGAAAACAGACCCTACAAATCACACTCTAATAGCTATCAAACAAGGGTTCTACATAAACAATTAACTACCAACTACTAATTAATTAATTAATAATTAGTATTCATTCCCTTCGTTAATTAAAACACTAAAAACAGAATATTTCAAGTTGAGAGTGGCTTTTTTTTATTTTTATTTTAGGGTAATTCTTTTCTTTAACTAATTTAAATTTATATGAATTTCTAATGCCAAGTCAATTTCAAACTTCAATAAAATAAGGATCAAAATATTTTTTAATAGCTTTATATGCATGTTGATATATTATTAGTTACATCTTTTGTTATTTTGGCATAAGAGTTTTTGCTAAGAGTAATGTGAGAGTACATCACATATGTATAATATTTACTTTTTGAGATCACAACTACAAAATATTAAGTTTCATTTTAATTCAAATACGATACGTAATCATGATCAAATAAAGGCCCACAAAGATTAATCTCATTAATATATAGATAGGCCCCAAAATTTGGATGCTCACCCCTAAAATTTCCACTGCCCAAGTATTTGCCACTCTGCCACCTCAAAAGTCCCACCACTCTTAGGCGAATCCTCCGACATGGCGGTTGGCGTTAATGGGTTAAGGATTGCTTTAGACTGAATTTGCGATAATTAACCTAATTTGTATTTAAGCTTCCTCATTAAGGACCTGTAAATTATAAAGATGACACCCCTAATAAAAACTTCTTAGCTAAGCAATAACCATAAAAACCAAATTGTCGTTAGGTTAAATTGCTGGTTTCGATTATAAAAAAATATAAAATTAAAATCGAACCGTTTATTTGGACAGTTTTGAAACTGCCGGCTTTCGATTTTATTCCGATTCAAACCCGAAATTAAATAATATATTTTAACTTTTTAAAATGCTTTTTTAAGATTTGCAGGGTTGAATAAATAATGATAATTAAATTATTATTATTAAAAAAAACTAAAAATCAATTTAATGAACAAAATTTTTTCCCCCCCCCCCCCCTTTTAAAAAAAAAATTTTTTAACTTTAAAAAAATTACAGTAATTACAAAAAAGATATGTGGAGAGTTTTTTTTCAGATCAATATTTTTCATTTATTTAAATCAAAAAATATTTCATTTCAAATAAACACGTTGATTTGATTTTAAAAACTAAAAAATCGAAATTATCTTTTAAATGTATGATCTCATATTGAAGTTAATGATTCGAATCAGGATTCGTCGCACTAATAATTAATATCGGTTCTGAATTCCCCTGGTCCATCCCTGTTTCTTTAGCCACAAATTTGTTCCTCTCTCCAAAGGGTGTTCCTCTCCCTACTTGGCTATGGATCCCACGGCCGATGGCGCTAAGCACTATGCAGGGGCACAAGTTACATTGTTATCCTTAACCATGAGCAAACAAAAGAAAATATCATAATGAATCTCCGTTTTCTGCAACTTTGAAAATTGATAGTAAATATTAAAATATAGAAATCTGGATCAGCTACCGGAATTCTAATCTTCTAAAAAGTAAAAACCCCGTCAGACTGCTGAGTGGTAAGGTCGCCATGGCAGCCCGAGATTGAATCAAATGTCAAAATCCGTCCCAAGATTGGCCATCGACGGCAAAAGAATCGCTTGGAAAAAAGTACATCCACAAAAGGAACTGAACAGTGGGAAAGTTGAATACTTCTGTTCCGTTGATAGAGGTTCCCATGTTGATATTGGCTTCTGAAATCCTCCATTAACCAAACAGAGGAGCTTCACAAACTCAGATCAGCTCTTTAGCCTCTTTGGGGTTGCTTTCGTCCTTATATTCTTAAAATATCATTTGGTCCTTAAATTTAAGTATAAATTCACTCCACATAGATTAATAAATTCGTAAGTGTTGGTATTGTGATTTTATCAGTAGATTATATATTTTTTGTTTAGTTAATTTTATATAAATAAATTACCTGTATGTTATGCAGGTAACAAACCATCGCGAATGACAAAGTTCATTCTTTGAAGAAATGGCCGTTCAAGTTGCCACAAGACAGTTTTTCTCACTACCCAACGGAAGAAGAAGCAGAAATACTCCAAAAAAACATGGCAGCATGGAAGGGTAATGGAAATGATATTGGTTTCTTTTAGAACATCAAAATACTTGATTGGAACAGATCGTTTATATCTACACTAAACCCAAAACCAAGCGACAGCTCAGATTTTTGGCCTGAAAATCCTCAAACATTTTAGGTAATTACTCTTCTCAAAACTTTTAAGGCATGTGACCAAGGAAACTTTCAAACTTTAATTAATTTTAAAACTCTGCAAAAATTGAGAAGTGCAGGGAAAATGATTGATGAATTTGCCAAGAAAATCACAGCAGATAAATGAAATTCTGCTCTAAGAGAAATGGCAGGGTCATGTAGGGTTAGGATGAGAATTTGGGGCTTCTTATTGGGATCAATTTATCGGAGAATCGACCTGCTCGCTTCCGGCTGAAGACCGTTTCCACTGCATAGATTTATATCATTTACTATGCTCTCTTGGCACAAGCAAGTAGTATCGCCGTAAGAGTGTGCTTGAAGTATTTCACAATTAACCACATGCTTGATGGATCAGCACTCACCATTCTCTTAGCAAGACAAAGAAGTGGAAGGTCTGGTCAAGTTCTTGAAAGACAATCAATGGTTCAGAGTTCCCATCATTCACCAGAAAGCTCTTTTATGTTAATGTTGGCGAATTCAAGCTGAGGTAAATACTAAAATTTTATTTGATATTTTTGTTTGACCTACTGCTGAAAAATATGCTATGAATCTATTTGATAATGTTGCTTGATTTGCCTCCACCCTCATTGAAACAAAAAAAACATCCTGTTAGAAAATATTAATCAGAAGTCATTTAAGATTGTTTTTCTCGAAATCGATTTTATACATATGAATATGTATGTCATCTTGGAGTTTAAGAAATTTTCAAGATCAAGTTATGCCAGACTTTGAGTTCTTTCAAGTCTTGAATATTCCATAATAATAACATTGGAATATTTTGTGTAGATAATGAAACAATGGAACATTCAGAGCCCCTGTACAAAGGGTGGTAACCAACACAGAAAAGAGAGAGGATGAGTATATCTGTATTCTGCATCCAGATTTAGGAGAGAGAATAAACCAGCTGATGGGCTAAATCGATGAAACAAAGAAACAAGATTATACAAAGACAGTGAAGGAATTAATGTTAGTCCCTTTAACTTTGAATACTACCAGCAAGGGAAGAGAACAATTGAACGCCAGCAATATCTAATTTTCTTTATATAATGTACTTTTGGTTTCTTAATTGTCATGGCCATTGATCATGGCTTGAAATATTGTCCGCCTTTGGGCCCTTCCGTACGAGGTCACCTCACGGTTTTGTTCTTGGCGAAAGAAATGGGAAAACTTCCCCCAGGAGGATCAACCCATCCTATGGATTTCCGTAAGCGAGACAGCGCTTAACCCTGGAGTTCTCCAACCCTCTCCAGCCATTTCACCAACACCCCCCACCGAGCGCCTCCATAGCTACTTCCATGTCTACACCAGCACACTGGGGACGCGACCTCCACCCCCCCGAAACAATTTTGTCTGCCTGACCCCACTCCGCAGGCCAACTCCCGCAGAAATACGGAAAGAGCCAAAAACCGCGTCCAACCAATTCAAGCACCAAACCCTCTTATTCGTTACATACTTACTCCTCGCACTTTAACCGATGTGGGATTCGCCTAGGTGCACTGTAGGTAGATCCCTCAAGCACCCCCCGAGGGACTACAGCGTCCCTCGCTGAGGTTTGCACCACCACCGCCAGAGGAACGAGGACTCGGCTCTGACTACCAATTGTCCTGGCCCTTGACATGGCTGAATATTGTCCCTTTGGGGCCCTTCCGTACGAGGTCACCCCACGGTTTTATTCTTGGGGGAAATGGGAAACTTCCCAGGGGTCACCCATCCTAGGATTTCCGTTAAGTCGAGCAACGGCTTAACCCTGGAGTTCTTCATACCTCAGCCATTTCACCACCAAAAACGCGTCAACCAAATCAAGGCACAACCCTCTTATGTTACGATCACTTACTCCTCGCACTTAACCGATGTGGGATTCGCCTAGGTGTCCTGTAGGCCTTAGATCGCCTCACAGTCACCCCCGTAGGGACTCACGTCCTCGCTGAGGCCTTGCCCACCACCGGCCAGAGGTAACTTGTATGTATCTGGCTCTGATACCAATTGTCCCATGGCCCTTGACATGGCTGAATATTGGTCCGCTTTGGGCCCTTCCGTAACGAGGTCACCTCACGTTTATTCTTGGGGGAAAATGGAAACTTCCCAGGAGGTCACCCATCCTAGGATTTCCGTTAAGCGAGCACGCTACCCTGGAGTTCTTCCCAACTCTCCAGCCATTTCACCACCAAAACGCGTCCAACCTTCAAGGCAACCACCCCTCTTATGTACATCACTTACCTCCTCGCACTTAACCGATGTGGGATTCGCCTAGGTTGCACTGTAGGCTTAAGATCCCTCACATCCCAGGCATTCGGGGACATCCGATAAAATTGGGCCCGGATTGTACAATATTTATATTTATAATCCTAGCTGTAATGGGGTTTTATGTTTCCTGTTTAAATGGTGTGCATGTTTAAAGTAGAAGTAGTTTTAGGCTACTACGGGCCTCGGGGGCCTTAAAGCTTACCTGGGCCCTAGTGCCGGTCCGGCCCCCACGAAACGGGTCGTTGGACACTTATACTCCTCCAATTCTTCTGGTTTCTAATGAGTTCAAAGACAACAGAAACTGATTTTCTCTAGTATGTTGTCAGAACACTAACAAGAACGAAAAAAAAACAGAACAAATGATTACAGATCCTTGAGTAAAAGAATTTGTGTTTTAAAAATAAGGAAATGAACAGAACCTTGTACTCCAGACAAAATGGAGCTCCTCTTTTCAACAAATGGAGTTTCCAAGAAAAGCTAATCAAATAAATAGCACCTACAAATAATGAAAGTGATGACATTTTCATCTCCTAGCTTTTAACTAATTAACAATTATTTTCAATGGAAACTTCTAAATATGACCCCATAGGCTGTTTAAACATTCCCTTATGACTAGTAAACTGTTTTTACTAGCTGTTACATCAAATATCAAAGGATGTTTTTCGAACAAATAACAAATATAGAGGAAATGTCCAAGCTTGTCATGTAAAAGGTATAAGATTCAGATAAGGTTTTGGGATTAATGCTCTGATACACTTGTTTGGATATAAGTGCAGTGATAAACTCCAAGATTGATTAATAATTTATAACATAAAAAATTAATAACGGGAAAGGCAACCAAAAATAATACTAACACAAAACACCAAATATAATTGTATTAATAAGAAGTCAAACATTTGCACAAAGCTTAAGAAAATGATTACTTACTTGGTTTTTGCTTGGTGTAATCAAAGAGGTGAGGGGTGGTATTTTATAGACATTTCACCTCTCAATGTATGGCTGTAAGATTTGTTTTACAAAATGGATGGTCTAATTGCAAGGAACATTCTAGAGTTTAGGTAAGATATTTTTCATTACATCTCCATGTGTGGAGAATTTGGAGTATTCTAGAATGTTGCTTAGAACCTCCAACTTTGGGCTCAAGCTTCCCAAGTCTTGGCTTGATTGATAGCAGCCCATTTTTGTGGTGCGTAAATTAATCGGTTGATCCATTTTAATAACTCTCCCTCAAACGATTAATTTCTCTTTCTTCAATCATTCCAAATTGTTGGCGAAAATCTTCAATTTATTTGGCTTAAATCTTTGTAAAAATATCGGCTGGTTGATCCTCCGTCTTGATATATTTCATTTTAATCTCTCCTTGTAGAACCTTCTCTCTGATAAAGTGGATAGTGAAACCTCCACATGTTTTTTGTTCTCGCATGAAACATCGGATTCTCAACCATTTGTATAGTCCGACCGATTATCACAATTTAACGGAATTGGATAGTCGATGGATTGAAATGCAGATCGTTCATAAGCTATGACAACCAAACACTTTCCTGAGCTGCTGTTGCGCTGCCGATACTCAGCTTCTGTTGTGGAAAGTGACACTGTAGGTTGTCCTCTTGCTGCACCAAGAGATTACACTCCTGAACCAAGACTAAATGCATAGCCCTGTGTCGAGCGTCAGTGTTGTGATTCTGCATAATCAGCAATCGCAATACCTTCCAACTTGATAATTTCACCTCTCTTGTAGCAGATCCCATAATCGATTTGTACTTTTGACATATCTCATATTCTTCGAATTGCTTCCAAGTGAGGTTTCTTAGGCCTTTCTGGCATAAATTGGTTGACTAGCTCCAACATGCAAAGAAATGTCCGTGCCATGTCATAGTGAGATAGATTAGGCTTCCCACTAGTTGTCTATACATAGTAGCATCTTCGACGATCATTCCCTTCATGAGCACACAACTATTAGCATCCATAAGGAGTAAGATACTAGCTTGCATTCCATCATTCCAAACTCTTCAAGTAGATCTCTTTGGCATATTTCTGTTGTCCCGCGGTAAAACCTTCCCTTGGCTTCTTCTATCTCCAAATCCAAGGTAAATTGCCTGAGCTTTCCTAGCTCTTCATCTTGAAACGAGTAGGCCAAATTCTCTCGATGAGTTGAATCTCTTCGATGTTTGTGCGCCAATGACTCTTAATCATCAAACGTATACTAGCACTATAGCTA
>NW_023591078.1:1533841-1547326 GCF_014843425.1 Jatropha curcas | reverse complement strand
TGGAACCCCAAAGTTGCGGCATCTTAGCAGTTAAGAGTATGCCATTTTAGTTTTTTGATCATTGATGAAAAAGATTATTGTTTTATGACTAATTTATACTGTTGTTACTTGGTTTCCACTTATCCTTTCAAAATTAGAAATGGTTATCTACGATTATATCAGTTTTTGCAATGTAAGTTGGATATAAAAAAGCTTTTTTTTAGTTCGATCACTATTACGCCACAAATGTAAAGCAGGGTTGTAAAGATTAATTGTGAATTCGCCTCAAAACCGAATTTATACAATTCAATAATAGAGTCCAGATTTATCGGTGATTTAAAAAAAAATAAAAAGGAGTTTAAATTCTAAATTATAATATTAATAGGTCCAATTAATTTAATTAATGTGATGTAAGTGAAGTTACCGTTTTATTTGGTTGCTCTATTAATACACGTTACAGTCATAATCAAAGTACAATTTTCTATGCCAAGGAAGTCTTTCTAGTCTTCCTTCCACCATAATTGTGGAAAAATATCTTTGTTTTGAGTGTGGCTCACCATAATTAATATCACTCATGTTCTATTATATTTATGCATTTGAGAAAATATTTTGTTTTAAAATACTTATTTAAAAAGTAATAAGTTTAATTTTTTCCATATTTGCCATTTGTATAGAACCAATAATTATTACTTCAATTTAATAATTTTTTAAAGGATTGGTATTAAACTAAGGGTAATGTAGTCGATTTACTCAATAATTTATTATAACTTAGACAAATTTAATGGTATTCCTAAAGAACGTAAAATTTCAAATGTGACAAGAAGTATTATGGAATATAGGTAGTATAAAATTACCACTAGAGGAAATAATATAAATGAACTTTATGGAATAATATTACGATATCATAATTTGAAGATAATTGAATGTTTAATTTTTTTAAATTTTTATTTTTTAACACTTAAATTCAGATTTATATTTATTTCAAATCACTGCCCATATAATCTAAATCAAATCTCATATTCTTTTATAATTTTTTCACTCTCTATATAATAATATTTTATTAAAAATTAATTTTTTCATTTACATCTGCTAAATTTTATATATATATATATTATATAATATATATAATATATATACTATAGTTATGTATTACCTATATAAAAAATAAAAAAATATGTTAGTTAGTCATCTCCAGATGTTCTCTTTATTTTAAATATAATTTATTAAAATCTTCGAGTTTACATATGATATGGGTTAAATTCAATTGATTAATAATCTTAAAAATTTCAGTGCTATTTGGAAATGAATTTATTTGGCTTCTTTTGACATGAATATTTGAAAACTACATTATATTAATATTTTTATACATTTTCACTTGAAACATAAAATGTAACATGTGAAATAATTTTTAAATCATATAAAGTTTTCTCAACTATAATATATTATTTTTCAATTATTTTATTTTTAAAATTTCAATAATATATTATTTTTTTTAAAAAAATTAACTAAGCAACTACTTGTTATCTGATTGGTCCTTTATAATTTCATAAATTTTATTCAAAAAATAGACTAAAGTACAACTAAAAGAAAGTATAAAACTTTTACCTTATTGGGCAACTGCTTTTGAGTGTTCAACGTTTTGATTCTAACAAGGTTAAAGGTAAGTTCAGTAAAAATAGTTGTTTTGACAGTTATTAGTTGGTTTAGTAGCGTTTAGTTTGTTAACTGTTTTAGTAGCTTTTAGTTGTTAACTGTTTTAGTAGCTTTTTCATAAAATGTTAAAAACTAAATATTACTTAAGTTAACTTTTTACAAAATGTTACCCTAACTTCAAAAAGCTAGTCCAAATGTCATGTTACCGAACAACCTTTTAAGTAGCTTTTAATCAAAACGGTAAAAACTACTTAAAAAGTTGTTGCCGAATACGACCTTAAACATTACCTTTATTAATTATATTACAGTAAGGTTTAGAGATTGACGGAGTATTTCAAGAGACGCTATTCCCCAAATATTTAGTGTTTGACAATAATTAATTGAACTTTTTAAATTATACTTATATTTAATAACTAATCAAACAATTATTTTTATCAAATACTTATGCTTTAAACCACTATGGTCCTATTGGGCGACAGTTTTTAGTGTTTCAAAATATTATCTCTATTATGTATAATATTCGATAGCATAAGTGTACACTAGTGTTTAAAGTTTGAGTGAGCAGATTATAAAATGTTATTCCATTTAATATTTGATGAAATGTTAGTAAAACATCTCATAACTACTAAGATGGTACTAGCTACTAAAGATCGTATTAAGCAACAGCTTCTCATGATGTCTTTAACATTTTGGTTAAGGTTAAAATACTATTTCTATTATTATAGTGTTTTGTGACACAATATTTTTATTAGTGCTTAGAGTTTGAAAGAAAAAATTACAAAACGTTATATTCCTTTCAATATTTGATGAAAAGCTAATAAAACAATTGAAATAACTAGGATATCTAATAGCTACAAGGATAATCCACAGCTTCTACAAAAAGGTTAATTTTATCAAATAGACCCTAAAATAACTATCAAACAAGTTCTATATAAACAATAAACTACCAACTACTAATTAATTAATTAAATAATTAGTATTCATTCCCCTTTGTTAATTAAACATTAAAAACAATATCTAAAGTTGAGAGTGCTTTTTTTTTATTTTTTATTTTAGGTAATTCTTTTCTTTTAAATAATTAATTAATATGAATTTCTAATGCCAAGTCAATTTCAAACTCAATAAAAATAAGGATCAAAATATTTTTTAATAGCTTATATGCATGTTGAGTAAATTATCAGTCACATCTTATGTATTTTGGCATAAGAGTTTTTGCTAAGAGTACATCACATATGTAAATATTTCCTTTTCGAGATCACAACCCTACAAAATATTAAGTTTTCATTTTAATTCAAATACGATACAGTAATCATGATCAAATAATCTCATTATATATAGATACAAATAATCTCATTATATATAGATAAGCCCAAAATTGGAGCCCTACCCTAAAATTTCCACTGCCCAATATTTGCCACTTGCCACCTCAAGTCCAACCACCTTAGGCGGATCTCCGACATGGTGGTTGGCGTTATGGGTTAGGGGACGCATTTGGACTGAATTTGAGATAATTATACTAATTTGTATTTATGCTTCCTCATTAGGACCTGTAATTATAAGATCAACGCCGCTAATAAAACTTCTTAGCTAAGTATAACCATGATACCAAAATTGTCGTTTGGGTATTAAAATTGCTGGTTTCGATTGTAATAAAAGTAAAATTAAAATCGAAACGTTTTTGGACGGTTTTGAAATTGCCGCTTTTGATTTTATTCCGATTCAAACCGAATTAAATAATATATTTTCAACTTTTTAAAATGCTTTTTAAGATTTGCAGGTTGAATAAATAAATGATAATAAATATTATTATTGAAAAAAAAACTAAATCAATTTAATAAAATTCTTAAAAATTACTTTAAAAATTACAGTAAAACAAAAAAGATATGAGAGTTCTTTTACGAACATATTTTTCATTATTTAAAATCGAAATATTTGATTTTAAAATAAACCATTGATTTTGATTTAAAAAAATGAAAAAACAGAAATTAAACTTTAACCGTACGATCTACATGATTTGGGTTATGATTTCGAATCAGGATCGTCGACTCTAATTTAATATCGGTTCTGATTCCCTGGTCATCCCTGTTCTTAGCCACAAATTTGTTCCTCTCTCCAGGGGTATCCTCTCCTACTTGGCCTATGGATTCCACGGCCGATGACGCTAAAGCCTATGCAGGGCACAGTACATTGCTATTCTTTACCAGAGCACAAAGAATATAATAATGAACTCCGTTTTTCTGCAACTTTGAATTGAATATTAAATATTAAAATATAGAAAATCTGGATCAGCTAACTGGAATTCAATCTTTCTAAAAAGTAAAAACCCCATCAGACTGCTGAGTGGTAACAGGTCGCCATGGCAGCCGAGAATCAGACTGCTGAGTGGTAACAGGTCGGCCATGGCAGCCGAGATTGAATCAATGTCAAAATCCGTCCAAAGAATTGGCCATCGACGGCAAAGAATCGCTGGGAAAAGTACATCCAAAAAGGAACTGACAGTGGAAAGTTGAAATACTTCTGTTCCGTTGATAGAGGGTTGATAGAGGTTCCCATTGTTGATATTGGTCTTCTGAAATCTCCATTAACCAGAACAGAGGAGCTTCACAAACTCAGATCAGCTCTTAGCTCTTGGGGTTGCTTTCAGGTCCTTTATTATTCTTAAATATCATTTATCTTAATTGAAGTATAATCACTGCACATAGATTAAATTCGTAAGTGTGGATTGTGATTTTATCAGTAGATTTATATTTTTTGTTAGTTAATTTTATAAGTAGAATCACTGCATATAGTTTGTATTTCATAAAATATAATTACCTGTATGTTTGCAGGTAATAAACCATGGAATGACAAGTTCATTCTTGGAAGAAATGCGTCAAGTTGCCACGCAGTTTTTCTCACTACCAATGGAAGAGAAGCAGAAATACTCCAGAAAAACTGGCAGCATTGAAGGTTATGGAAATGATATGGTCCTTTTAGAACATCAAATACTTGATTGGACAGATCGTTTATATCTTACACTAAACCCAGAAAACCAGCGACAGCTCAGATTTTGGCCTGAAAATCCTCAAACTTTTAGGTAATTATCTTTTCAAACTTTAAGAGCATGTGCAGGGAAGCTTTCAAACTTTAATTAATTATTAACTCTGAAAAAATTGAGATGTGCAGGGAAATACTTGATGAATTTGCCAAGAAATCACAGCAGATAAATGAAATTCTGCTTAAAGAAATGGCAGGGTCATTAGGGTTGGATGAGAATTGCCTTTTGGATCAATACGGAGAACGACCGCTCGTTACTGCAAGATTTAATTACTATCCTCCATGTCCAACGCCTGATAAAATTCTTGGGGTAAAACCACATGCTGATGGATCAGCACTCACATTATCTTGACTCACCATTCTCTTGCAAGACAAAGAAGTGGAAGGTCTTCAGTTCTTGAAAGACAATCAATGGTTCAGAGTTCCCATCATTCCAGAAGCTCTTCTTGTTAATGTTGGCGATCAAGCTGAGGTAAATACTACGATTTTATACATATGTATGTATGTCTCTTTGAGTTTAGATCAAGTCATTAAAATTTGTTCTCGAATCGATTTTATACATATGTATGTATGTCTCTTTGAGTTTAGATCAAGTCATTAAAATTTGTTCTCGAATCGATTTTATACATATGTATGTATGTCTCTTTGAGTTTAGATCAAGTCATTAAAATTTGTTCTCGAATCGATTTTCAAGATCAAGTTATGCAGACTTTGAGTTCTTTCAAGTCTTGAATATTCCAATAATAGTAATATTGGAATAATTGTGTAGATAATGAGCAATGGAATATTCAAGAGCCCTGTACACAGGGTGGTGACCAACACAGAAAGAGAGAGGATGAGTATAGCTGTATTCTGCATCCCAGACTCAGAGAAAGAGATTAAACCAGCTGATGGGCTAATCGATGAAACAAGACCAAGATTATACAAGACAGTGAAGGATTATGTTAGTCTTTACTTTGAATACTACCAGCAAGGGAAGAGAACAATTGAAGCAGCAATAATCTAATTTTCTTTATATATTTTTCTTTATAATATGTATTTTTGGTATCTTGACTCTTCAATTTCTTCTGGTTTCTTGTACTCTCAATTTCACTTCTGGTTTCTACGAGTCAAAGACAACAGAAACTGATTTCTCTAGTATTTGTCAGAACACTAAGAAGATACCGACACAAAACAGAACATGATACAGATCCTTTGAGTAAAGAATTGTGTTAAAATAAGAAAATGAAACAAGAACGCTGTTACTCCAGACAAAATGGAGCTCCTCTTTTCAACAAAATGGAGTTCCCATGAAAAAGCTTAATCACCATTTCCATCTTTGAAAATAAAAAGTGATGACCGCTGGAACAAACTTTGAAAACTTGAACAAAGGAATTATAAAACACCATTTCCATCTCTAAGCTTTAATAACTAATTACTTTATCTCTAGCTTTTACTAATTATAACCAATTATTTTAATTAAGCAATTATTTTTCATGGACTTCTAAATATAAAACCCCCTATAAGGCTGTTTTACATTCCCCTATGACCAATAAGCTGTTTTACTAGGCGTTACATCAAATATTCAAAGGAATGTTTTGAAAAACAAATAACAAAATGAAGGAAATGTCCAAGCCTTGTCGTGTAAGGTTTATCAAGATTCAGGTAAGGTAAGTCTCCTGCTTTTCAATGTTCCCATTTTCCCGAGCAGACCGCACAAATAAAAGCAAAGACAAAAAAAAAGTATCTTGAAGCATCTTGAATCGGGTCATGGCAGCCGAGCTAACATCGATTCCATCTCAAAGTCCCGTCCAAGAACTGGCCAATCGACGGCATAAGAGCCACTGGAAAGTTATCCGAAAAGGAAGTGACAGTGGAAATGTTTAAGTACTGTGTCCGTTCCGTTTATAGTTTAGATTCCTATATTGATAGTGGTCTCTCCAAATCTCCAATTAACCAAAACAGAGGAGCTTCACAAACTCAGATCAGCTCTTAGCTCCTGGGGTTGTTTCTCAGGTCTTCCACTTTATTAAGTGTTGATTGTGATTTTTTATTAGTAGCAGCTGCATATGGATTAATTTGTTTCGCTATAAGAATGCTAAAGTTCGAACCTTGCAATAAGTATTTTTTTAATAACCTTTCAATCATCTTGCTCCATTCCGTATTTGGATCGATCGTTTCTTTTACTTCTAAATTCTAGCTCCGCCCCATGGGGTTTCACTGCAAAATAGAATTGTAATTTGTATCTGGTTGAAGTAAATAATACAATACAGGAAATCGTTGTCAAGTAATAATCATGAATGACAAAATTCATTCTTGTGCAGAAATGCGTCAAGTTGCCAAGCCAGTTTCTCACCACCAATGGAAGTATAAGCAGAGATACTCCAGAGAAACTAGCAGCGGTGAGGGTAGGGAAATGATACTGTTCGATTTAGAAAGTCGAATAACTTGATTGGATTGACGTTTATATTTACGGTAACCCTGAAGACCGGGGCGAAGCTCAGGTTTTGGCCTGAAAATCCTCACCTTTTAGGTTAATGTATCTTATTCAAACTTTAATGGGTAGCTTTAAAAGTTACTCCATTTCAGACGCTGAAGCATGGATTCAAGCGCATGAGAAATATGGATGTTTTTGTGTACGTGGATCACCCTATTCTACAATCCTCCTCAAGGTATGAGATGCTTTTATGCACCGAGTCCCACTCTATCCCTTCAAACTTTTAGTTAATCATTTAACTCTGGCAAAATTTGGACAGCCATGGCTAAATGGAAAAAAAACAATCTGCAGGTGAAATGCTAGAATTGAATTTGCAAAGGAAGTCCGCGCGAAAATACAAGAAATTGGTGCTTAAACAAATGGCAAGGCCCATTAGGATTGGAATGAGAATTGCTTTTTTGGATCTAACGTGGAGAAACGACCAATCGTTAACTGCACTAATTTTAACTATTATCCTCCATGTCCAAATGCCTGGGTGTAAAACTCTTTGGCTAAGACCACATTGCTGATGGATCAGTACTCAGCCCATTCTCTTGCAAGAAAAGAGTGGTGGAAAGGTCTTTTTCAGTTCTTGAAGACAAATCCAAATGGTTTAGGGTTCCTATCATTCCAGAGCTCTTCTTGTTAATGTTGGCCGATCAAGCTTGAGGAAATACTAAAATTTTTTTGGTATTCTTTGTTTGAAGGTGTTGGTGAGAAATATGATCCTATTTTCTAATTGTTACTATGAGTTGGCAAGTTGATGAAACCCTGTTAAAAAATATAACTAGAAGTCTTAATATTTTATTCAATTGATTATATATATGTTACGTATATTGGAGTCTAAAGTTTTCAAGATCCAAGTTATGCAGATTTTTGCGTTTCAAAGTCTTGGATATTCCAAGAACAGTAATATGGATTATTTGCGGGTAGAATAATTGAGCAATTGGAATATTACAAAGAGCCCTGTACCAGGGTGGTGACCAACAGAGAAAGGGAGAGGATTAGTAATAGCTTGTATTCTGCAGTTCGCAGATTCAGACAAAGAGATCAAAACCAGCTGATGGGCTAATCGATGAAACAAGACCTAAGATTATAGCAAGACAGCGAAAGGCTAATGCTAAGTTTTTTATAACTGAATACTATCCAGCAAGGGAAGCGACCAATTGAAGCAGCATTAATCTAATTTCCTTTTATGCATACTTCTGGTTTCTTGTCGTTAAAATTTCTAGTGGTTTCTGTTAAGTGAAAAGACAACAGAAATGATTTCTCAAGTATTTGTTCCTGAACACTAGAATTAAGCTAAATATCTAAGAGAGAGAAAATTATTAGAAAATAAAAAATGATAGGAAGATTATTTCGCTCAAAGCAATAAAGGAAAGGTTAAAATATATGAGAATTTGTCATTTAAATTATTACTCAATGATCAAGTATTTATCTTGCACGAAATAAAAGAAATTTCTGATATATAAATGCCACAAAGTTACAGCTCATAACTGAAGAAAACTGCTTTTTAAATAAAATATGGAGCAAAGCAACCAAATACTGGCAATCAACTTCTGTCCATGTTCACCACAGTCTAGTTTCTTGGCTCGAAACACAATTCTGAATGGAAAATGCAACCACCTCAAGAAAAAAATGGGAAGGTCCTTTCAAGTTTTCCTGTCATTCCTGAAGCAATTCCAGCATTAACATCCGCGAACAGAGAGCCTCTGCAACTGGAGACACCCTTTAGCATAATGAAAATTCAAACAAAAAGAAAAGGCGTTAATAGTCAAATAAACATGTATAGTATCATACACAAGAAATACAACTTAATTTGCTTTCTAACGGCATTTCAATTTGCATTGGAAAGTAGTTTTGCAGTTTTCATGAAGTGGTCATGCCCTAAAACCTAACATTAACTGTATATGATATCAAAGATAAAGAGCAATGGATTGCCTCAAGAGTTCCAAATTACAGAGGAGCGGTTTTATACACTCCGTAAAAGGAGAGGTTTTTCTCTGGCAGTAATTCTGTTCCCCAGATCCAGGTAACAACACCAAAACCAGTTAAGCTGGTGTTATCTAGTACAGACAAGGTCCAGGGCCAATTCAAGAAAGTGAAAAAGTCATGTTGGTGATTACTTCATCTATCAGCAAGGGAAAAGATCAATTGAAGCACTGAACAATTTAATTTAAGACTAAGCCAGAGAAATCATTGTGATAAATTCCAGGAATTAAAATAATTTCAACATCAATTATGTCAAAAGGAACAAAACAGCTATCTTGGTTTCTATTAATATCTTATGCATTACATTCTATGGGGCGCGAAAATCAGCCATACTTTTTTATGCAAATATCAAGGTCCAAATCTCTGCGCCTAAAAAAGACAGTCGAGAATGTAACAAAAAGAAACCTCATTAAATCCTGATAGTCCTGGAAAAAGTTGATCTAACAACATGGCATAAAGAAATAAGGGTACCATGGGAAAGTGGTTTCATCATACCTTCTCTGCAGTTCTACAAAAAAGCATATTCCCCCTTCAAGACCAAAACTTAATCACCGGCCTCTATATCTGTGAAACAAGGCCACACACACGTGTGCGTGTGGCGTGTTGCTGGTGTGTGTGAGAGAGAGAGAAGGAGATGAAGTTGTTGGGTTTAGAAGAGAGCAGAAAAAATTAAGGAAGAAGGAAGGAAATTCTGCAGAAGAAAGAAAAAGCTGCAGATTTTGTGAGTGTGAAGAAAGCAATTAATTTCTTATTAATTCCATTACAAGCATAATGGTAAACAATTTATATAGAGCTAGTCTTAAAAGTTTGTTCACCAACCCTTCGCATAAGTCAAGAAGGTTGTTCCCAAACCTACCTAAAAGCAAGGTAGTTTCACCTACCTCTTGATTTCAACAAAATACAACAAAATCTAATGACTTTAACAAAAAATAAACTCCAAAAAATTGTCAACAAACACTTGCATCAATAGCTGTAGCTTGTAACTTTAACACTCCCTCCTTGATGCAAGAGTTGAGACAAACACCCAAGTCTATTCTAAAGAAGTTCAAATCTTGGTTTTTGCAATGCTTGGTGAAAATATCTGCTGTTTGGTCTTCAGAAATTGCAATTGAATAATTTGATTCATTTTCCTTTTAGGCTTCACGAAATTGCATGATGCTTGATTTTGATATGCTTGGTTTTCCATGGAAGAATTGGATTTTTAAACCATAGCAAAGCTGATTTGTTGTCACATAAGTATTTTAGTTGGATTTCTTGCTGAAAATTCAGATCAACTAATACCTTTCTCAAGCGCATATAGCTTGGTTTAGCAGCAGCAGATGCTGCAAGATACTCTGCTTCTGCAAGATTGATATGAGCAACTGAACGCTTGCTTTCTTGTTCCCACAGGCAAATGACAGCAGAACCAAGTGAAAAACAAAACCAGTAGTGCTGCTTCATATCGTCCAATGAACCAGCCCAAATCCACACTGTCTGAGACCCCAACAACTTCACACTATGTTAAATCTTCTATAAAAACAAACCAATTCAGCAGTGTCTTCGCACATATCTCAGAAGTTCGTTTGGCTGCTGTAAGAATGGTTTTCAAAAGTTGGAGAATTCAATGAAATCCTCGGACAGTATTTGGTTGCAAACATGATAATCTGGTCTTGTTATCAGATAAATACAGCAAAAGAACCAACCATGCCTCCCTATAAGTTGAGGAAGCAATCTATAGAGTGAGAAAAACCATACAATCCTTTTGCAATTTTATTCCATGGGCTGTAGGTGTATCACTGGTTTGCATTTGCCCCTAAGTTTTCAAACCTTTTTAAGCAGCTCCCAAGCCAAATTTCTTTTTGTGAAATTAAAAAATCCCCTTGCTCATCTTGAAGCAAAATTTCAAATCCCAAGGAAATAGCACAATTAAAGCCAAGATCATTCATCTCAAAACCTGCTGCATCTCAATCTGAATTCTTGAATTAATTGTTAAATTGTTACCTGTGACAAGTAGATCGTCAACAATACACAGAAACGATAAGCACATCACTTCCTTGTTGAGTTACGTAAGTGTTGCCTCATTCAAGCTTCGTTTAAAACCCAAATTCAGCAAAGTAATGATCAATCTTGGGCATAACCAGCCCTTGGGGCCTGTTTTAAAACCATAGAGTGCTTTCTTCAACAAACACACTCTATTGCTTCCATCATTAAACCTCAGGCTGCTCAATATATACTTCTTCCTTTCAAAGAACTTTAAGGAAAGCTGATTTCACATCCAATTGAAAGACCTTGCCAACCTTCACTTGCTGCTAGTTGCAAAATCAATCTGATAGTTGTCCAAAATCTTGGCAACTGGTGCAAAGGTTTCTGTAAAATCAAACCCTGCTGTTGAGCGTAGCCTTTAACATACATATCTTGCTTTGTGTGCTTTATTGATGGAGCATCAGAAATTGTGATTTCAATTTGGAATACCCATTTTAGTTCCAATTACATGCTTATTCAATGGTCCTAGGACTAAAATCCATGTTTCGTTCTTCATAATCATCTTCAACTCCTCCTCCATGGCAAAGCTCCTCCATCAGGCAATTTTAAGGCTTCATCCACCTGAGTTTGGTTCAAGTGAGACAACATTACATCCTGCTGTAAATTTCCTCTAGGGATCTAGTTCACTCTAATTGCGATAATCCATACTTCATTTGATTCTTCTTCATTGTCAACTGGAGAGTGCTTGCTCTTGCTTTTGAATCAAGAATTGATTTAGAATTTTCTTGGTTCATTTTACTCCAACCCCATTCACCTTTCTCAATCGAATTTTGACACTTCCTGCTGACATACACACATTTAGTACAGGATTCAAAATTCCCTGTAGGCTTTGGGATTCACTACTTGTAGCCTACTAAATTCATTTTTTTCAGCTCGTTGATCCAATTTCCCTCTTTTTGCATTTGGAAATAAATGAATAACAATATGCTTCCAAAGATTTTGAGATGAACCATCCGATGGTGTAACTCCAAACCAGCTTTTCGAAAGGGTTTTCCATCAATAGCTTTGGTTGAAGCCGATTTTGAAGATATCAAGCAGTGGTTTTACAGCTTCAGCCCAAAGAACTTTGGGTAGATTTTTTCTCAGAACAAGACGACATCCTTCGCCATATTCATCACAGATCGATTCTTTTCTTTCACTTACACCATTTTGTTGAGGTGGTGTAAGCTACTGTTAATTGATGGTGAATGCCAGTTTTCTTGGCAAATTTATTGCTTTGAATTGATTGGAATGTAAATTCAGCCCCATTATAGATCTTAAATCTTGATTGGGGAGCCAGCTATTGATTCTCTACCATTGATTTAAACTTCAAGAACATTTTGAAAACTTCAGATTTGAAATTGGAGGAAATATATCCCAGCAAGAATCTTTGGTGTAGTCATCATAAACAATAAGAAAATACTTGCTGCCTATTGTAAGATGAGGACACTCATAGGGCCACACCACATCAGTGTGTATTAATTCAAGTTTCATAGAGCTCTTCCAATGCTTGATCAGATGGAAATGGTGTTTGGCTGAGGTTTGCCCACTAACTGACATATTTCAAACATATACTGCTGTCTTCTTCAAAGCTAATAGATGGCAAATCAGCAACTAACTTCTTGGATTGTAGGCAATTTACAATGATTGAGATTAGGTGTGACCAAGTCTCTTATGCCACAAATTCAGGATTCTTTCCTTATGACTCAAAGCCAAGAATTCTTCTTTGAAGTCTCTTAAATTTAGAGGAAAGCTTTCCTCCGTTTCATTTGACAGCAAATAACTTTGAGCCAGAAGGATCACTTATTTCACAAGTTTTATCTTAAAATAGCAAACTGTAATTCCTTATCCAGCAATTGACCACCGAGAAACAAGCTTTGATTTAGTTCCGGTAGTAAAGAACATCGGAAACATAAAGGCTTTTGTACCTGAAGGAGTTTGTAGCAATCAACATCTTCCTTTGCCTTTGACATCAACAAGCCTAACCATCTCCAAAGTCTGAACTTTTGAAGAATAGGTTGTATCCATAGCTATCGAAATTCACGCAAGTTATGGTGTCATGTGGTTAGTGGCAAGGCCACTATCAACAAGCCAATGCTTTGTTTCTTTGGCTTCAATTGAGACATACCACATTTTTTCAATTTCATTTACTGCAATATAGTTGTTTCTTATCATACCTTTCAGAATTTTTCCCGGTGATTGTGCATGAATGATGGCTTGTGTTTGCTGATTCTGGTTTGTAGAACAATTTCTCGGTGTGACCAAATTGCTTTACAACACCTTACATTGAGAGCTCCAGGTCTGACCAGGCAGTAGTTCTCAGTGTGGTTTTGTTTTTTTGCAAATGTGGAAAGTGGCATCTTGTCCTT
>NW_023591078.1:1505790-1533341 GCF_014843425.1 Jatropha curcas | reverse complement strand
TTTGCCGATCTTCACAAAGACAACCTACTGGTTTCTGTCGACCTATATATTTTCACTTAGCTCTTAAATGATGTATCCTTAAGTAAATATTAAAGAGATAACATACCCAATACACAATAGAATATATATTGTGAAAGAGTAGTTTCTCATAAAAAGACTATAATTTAATTTCAAAACATAAAATATAGTCAAAAAAATTTGTCAAAAAAGAACAACCAAAATCTGCAGAGTTCACAAAAACCATCTGACAACTAATATCAATCTGATAACAGGTCCTTCTCCAACAGTCAGAGTCTAGAGTGCCAAGCCTAGATACTATCATATAGATCCTATATGCCCAATAGCAGGCAGATACTTGCAAATTCTTTCTAGTACAGGAAGCAGCTGTACTAAACTCTTACAGCTGCCAGTAAGCAGCAGGTCTCTAGGTGTGGATCCACCAAATCCAGCTCCTCTCCCCAGCAGCAACTAGTTGTTCCTTTTTACTCCTCTATTGAACAAATCTGCATTGGTTCTCTGATATGAATAGTGTAATAATTCGAATCAAATAGTCACAAATCACATGCATGCAATCCGCTCAAGCACAGCATGCAGTGTTCTTTAGCCTCTTCTAAGCGTAACGCTCGATATCCTATCTTTCCGCCCTCACTCCAATGCTCTCATGACCAGTGTCAAGAAGCACTTCGAAGTAGTGTCGAATCCACTATAAAAGTATTACATCCAATTCAACTATCTATTATACGTTATCCAGAAAAGTGAAGCGATCTCACTAATTGTTTTTGTTTTGCTTTGATGAATGGAGACTGTACTTTCCGTTTTCCTCCTAGCATTCTTAGAAAGATGTGCACGTCGCACTTGTTAGGGTTGGTTTCGTTTTTTTCTCCTCTATTCTACGGAATTGACCTCAAACACAGGACTAGAAGGGACGTTTCGATTTAGTAGGGTTAACTTGGATGAGTAAATAATTTATATTCAAATTATAATGGACTATTTGATACATTGTGGTACAACACTGAGAGATCTTAATATTTATTTTGCTTTCTAAATATAATCACCCCAGATACTGATACTCAGTTTCCTCTAAACTTGCCTACTATGGTATAGCGTTATGGATTTTGTAATAGGCTGTTTGTGCTGTATATTAATGATTACTGTGTTATTTCAATAAGTGCAATTACAATGTCTTTTATTTTTGTATTTTTTTTTCTTGTATTATTATATATATAGGTTGTTTGTCAATTATAATTTTATAGTGATATATTGTCAAGTATGTTTGTACAAGCTAACACCCTTGGTACATTTGTTGTGCGTTGAAACAAAGTGAATCTAGCTAAATAAATCAGCAGGGAGAATAAGAAAAAAGAATCTGCACATTGGCAGTGCTTCAAATCATGTGTGCATCGTGCTTGACGCGCATGTGTAAAAAAATACTCAACTTGTTGAGGCACTTTTGCATGATGATATAAGCACATGGACCTTGGATTTAGTCCTCTTTTCCCCTCCTTGAATGACTTTTACGAAGTTGAAGCATTATTTTCTAATCAGGGTCAAAGCGTAGGAACATTCTAAATTTCTAGCCAGTTGATTTACTTGTTAATTTCACTCACCACAGTTTATCTATGCTTCTTGTTCAGTTTCACGAGTTTTGTTGCAGGGTGTATCAGTATTCTCTTCTTGTTAGTTGGTCCTATATTCTTTATTTGGTTATAGCTTTTCTGAACTCCATTTTTGTGAGATTGAAAAGGTCCTCCAGTTTTCTTGATCTGGTAGTACTCTCGCTTTCCCAAACTTTTAGTTGTCATTTGTAACATTCACGCAACAATAGATTTTTCGTTTGTGCTTTGTTGATGTAAGGTTCTTAAGCTAGAATCGGTTCCCTATGATTGTATCGGTCTATTGAAGGGTGAAAGATTCTTTTTCGACTACTCTTTTTGGACTTCTATAGAGCTATGATAAAGCCAATAGCAACGCTTCTCTTCTTCTTCTCTCTCTCTCTCTCTCTGCACATCAGTGTGTGTTGGCTTTGTTGACAGATACAGAGGGCGGGTGAATTAAGTTGTGCTGATAGAGGGAAATATGCTTTTTTTGTTGATCTGTCAGAGAAGGTTATTGAATGAAACCCTTTCACATTGGTTCCTTTTACTTGCTCAGGCTTAGTTCTGGCATATCAATCTTTCTCCAGGACTATCAGGATTATATGGGTTTTCCATTTTGTTACAGATCTCCGAACCGTCTTTAGGTGCAGAGATTTGGAAGCCTGATTTATTTGCCATTAGAAAGTATGTTGATTTTGTTGTAGTATGACCTGTATCGCATAAATATGAATAGACAAGGATATGACTGTTTGTTTGCCTTATTGACATAATTGATGTTGATACAATAATTTTATCCTGGAATTTATCATGTCTCGGCTTTAGTTAAATTAGGAAGTTTTGCAGTGCTTCATATTGATTCTTTCCTTGCTCTGAGATTGAAGTAACAATACAGTTTTTTTCTACTTCTTGATGGTCTTGACCTGTGTCTGTATTGATATCACCAGTCTACTGGTTTGCGGTGTTTTGTTACCTGGATCTGGACAGAACTGCCAAGAGAAAAACCTGCTTCTTCCGAGTGTATAACCGCTTTCTCTGTAATTGGACTTCTTGAACATCCATTGGCTTCATTATCTTCTTTGTGATATCATTATGACAGTTAATGTGTTAGGTTTTAGTGGTGTGAATCCACTTTAATACAGAACTGTAAACTATTTTCACAATTGCAAATTCGATGCATAGAAAGTATATTCAATCTTGTACTGTTATACTATGACATGTTTTTATTGAGTCATTATACTCGGTCAATTTCCTTTTTGTTTGAATTTTTCATACGCTAACGGTTGTCTCCAGTGCAGGAGGCTTCCCTCGTATCCTGCGATGTTTATATTCACGGGACATTGCTCTCCAGACTACTGACACGGAACCTCTGCCTCGTACACCACTGCATACGGAATCTCATCTTCTGGAATTTACAGACTATCACCGCATCTTTTTTCTGATAGTATGGTGCTTGCAACTTTCCATCAGATATTATTGTGGTTTGAGAGGCAACGATACTAAGTGTGAACATGAAACAAAGTTGATCTTGCCCATATTGGTGCTTCGTTTGCTCCATCTTTATACAAAGCAGTTTTTCTTCAGGTTAATGACCTTTGCCGTTGGCCTTTGAAGACCTACTTCCAGTTATCAGCTGTAACTCTGTGTATATATTCATATAGTCAAGAAATTCTTTTAATGGGTTTGAAAATATTTAGCCTGCAAAGTACTGCAGAATAGAATACTTGATCATTGAGTTACTTAATTTAATGATAAATTCTATATATTTTTAACCTTTCTTATTGCTTGAACGAAAATAATCTTTTTTCTATCATTTTTTATTTTCGTAATAGATTTTTTTCTTAGGATTTAGGCTTTAAATTCTTTTACTTGAAATGGGATGTTTCTGCTTTGTTCAGGTTCTTGCTAGTGTTTCAGCAAAATACTGTGAGAAATCATTTTTCTGTTGTCCTTTCACTTACAAGAAACCACTAGAAATTCTAGTGTTCAGACAAATACTTGAGAAATCATTTTCTGTTGTCTTTCACTTACAGAAACCACTAGAAATTTTAAGTACAAGAAACCGGAAGTATGCATAAAGGAAATTAGATTAATGCTGCTTCAATTGGTCGCTTCCCTTGCTGATAGTATTCAGTATAAAAACTAGCATAGCCTTTCACTGTCTTGTATAATCTTGGCCTTGTTTCATCGATTAGCCCATCAGCTATACTAATCCTCTCCCTTTCTCTGTTGGTCACCACCCTGTGTATAGGGCTCTTGAATATTCCATTGCTCATTATCTACGCAAATAATCCAATATTACTATTCTTGGAATATCCAAGACTTGAAACGCAAAATCTGCATAACTTGATCTTGAAAACTCTGGACTCCAATAGACGTACATATATATAATCAATTCAATAAAAATATTAATGACGTCTAGTTATATTTTAACAGGGTTTTCATCAACTGCAATTCAAGTAACAATAGCAAATAGGTCATATTTCTCAGCAACAGCTCAAACAAAAATACCAAAAAAAATTTTAGTATTTACCTCAGCTTGATCGCCAACATTAACAAGAAGAGCTTCTGGAATGATAGGAACCCTAAACCATTGATTGTCTTTCAAGAACTGAAGACCTTCCACCTCTTTGTCTTGCAAGAGAATGGTGAGAACTGATCCATCAGTATGTGGTCTTAGCCCAAGGGTTTTACCAGGCATTGGACATGGAGGATAATAGTTAAATTGTGCAGTAACGATTGGTCGTTCTCCATGTTGATCCAAAAAGCAATTGTCATCCAATCCTAATGACCTTGCCATTTCTTTAAGCAAAATTTCTTGTATTCGCTGCGACTTCTTGGCAAATTCATCTAGCATTTCCCTGCAGATTGTTCTTTTACATTTAGCCATGGCTGTCAAATTTTGCAGAGTTAATGATTAACTAAAAGTTTGAAGGGATAGGGTGACTCAGTGCATAAAGCATCTCAAACTTGAGGAAGATTGGTAGAATTTGAAAAGGGGATAGGTGACCTCAGTGCATAAAAGCATCTCAAGACTTTGAGGAAGATTGGTAGAATAGGGTGATCCAGTAACAAAAACATTCCCATAAGGCATTTCTCATGGCTGCAATCCAGCCCTCCAGGTCCTGAAATGGAGGCAACTTTTAAAGCTACCCGTTACAGTTTTGAAAAGATAATTACCTAAAAGTTTCGAGGAAATTTTCCAGGGCCAAAACCTGAGCTTGTCGCCGGTCATTCTGGTTTACCGTAAGATATAAACGATCAATCCAATCGAGTGATTCCGATGGTCTAAATGAAAGCAGTATCATTCTCATCACCCGTGTGCACCGCTGCTAGTTTCTCTGGAAAGTATTGTCTGGCTTATCTTCCATGTGGTTAGTGAGAAAAAACTGGCGGTTGTGGCAACTTGACGCATTTCTGCAAGAATGAAATTTGATCATTCCATGATTTATTACTTGGCAACGTTTTTCAAGGTAATTGTAGTTTATTTATTTCATATATACAATAGGCAATCTTATTTGCAGTGGAAACCTGGGGCGGAGTAGAATTTAGAAGTAAAAGAGAAAGATTCGGTCCAAATAACGAATGGAAGGCTAAAGAATGATTGATGAAACCTGGGGCGGAGCTAGAATTTAGAAGTAAAAGAAAGATCGTCCAAATACGAATGGAGCAAGATGATTGAAAGGTTATTAAAAAATACTTATGCAAGGTTCGAACTTTAGCATGTTATAGGAAACAAATTAATCCATATGCAGCTGTCTACTAATAAAATCACAATCAACACTTAATAATAGTAGAAGACCTGAAAACAACCCCAGGAGCTAAGAGCTGATCTGAGTTTGTGAAGCTCCTCTGTTTTGGTTAATGGAGATTGGAGAAGACCAACATCAATAATAGGAACCTCTATCAACGGAACGGAAGTACTTAAATTTCCACTGTCACTTCCTTTTTGGATGTACTTTTCCAGCGGCTCTTTGCCGTCGATGGCCAGTTCTTGGACGGACTTTGACATGGAATCGATGTTGTCAGCTGCCATGATCCCGATCAAGAAATTCAAGATACTTTTGTTTGTCTTTTCTTTTTATTTGTGCGGTCTGTGGAAAATGGGAACATTGAAAAGCAGGAAACTTACCTTATCTGAATCTTGATACCTTAATTAATTGTTTATACCAGAAGCTTTCGTGTAAATAACTGTTTAATTAATTGTTTAATGATTATAAAAAGTAATAATAATTAAAGACTAGAGATAAAGTTTTGGACAAAACTGGTTTAAAGTTGTCAAATAAGACGTTAAATATTAATTGTTGTCCGTCAAATTATGAATACAACGGGAAGACTGTATCATAAAACCTTAATCCGCTACTTAAAAACTTTACTTTTTGAAATATTCTCAATATAAAATATAAAAATTATTTATTTAGAGCTAAATGAAATCTATTAAATTTTGCATCTAACTTTTTCTTATAATCCAAATTAATTTTTATTCTTTCTTTTCCGGCTAAAAAGCTCAGGAAATTGAAATCAATCTGATTCTTCTAATTTAATTTCTGATTCAAAATCAAAACATTTAGGTAGTTCTGATTCCATTAAAAATCAAACCCATTCCAATCCGATTTCAATTCACATCTGGTTTACTAATTGTGGATTAATAAGAGGTTAAATAAGCCAAAAAAAAAAAAAAAAAAAAACCACTCTGGTTTAGACTGAAATCTGCTTGGATTAATAAGGATGTTGTTTCTAAACTATAGGCCAAAGAGAGAAAGTAAGGAATTATATTATATATAAGAGGAAAATAATATTATTTTCCGCTCGCGCTTTACACCGATGTATAGTAAAGAACATGAACATGCATTTACTATTACGACGGTTAACCTTTTTCTATGGCGACGTCGTTCACATTTCAGCATGCTTGTGACATGAACTAGACAAAACGCAAGAGACATTTTTTTATTTCTGCAAAACAGACAAATTTTATTCTTTTATATATCTCCAAAACCAGACAAAACCGAGAGAGTTATTGTAGCGAAAGTATAAAGCCGAAAAGAGTAGCTATATTAAGATGGAAATTGCATTATATCATGCCCGCTTGTCAATGCTCGCCTTCTCTTCCGCTTGCAGGTAGTATTCAGAGGTAGTATTCAGAGAAAAGACCAACATACCCTTTCACTGTTTTATATAATCTTGGCCTGGTTTCATCGATTAGCCCATCAGCTGGTTTGATCTCTTTCTCTGAATCAGAATATAGCTATACTAATCCTCTCCCTTTCTGTGTTCGTCACCACCCTGTGTACTCCGCTCTTGAATATTCCATTGCTCATTATCTACACATATAATATATATTATACATAAATTTTAGTAACTTCTAATTAATATTTTAAACAGAATGTATTTCTCAACAGATATTCAAGGAACAATATCAAATAGATCTATAGCATATTTCTCAGCAGTAGATTGAACAAAAATAACAAATATATTTTAGCATTTACCTCAGCTTGATCGCCAGCATTAACAAAAAGAGCATCAGGAATGATAGGAACCCTAAACCATTGATTGGATAGGAAACCCTAAACCAATTGATTGTCTTTCAAAAACTGAAAGACCTTCGCACTTCTTTGTCTTGCAAGAGAATGGTTGAGTTAACTCGAGATGTACGCCACTCAGGCGTGAGGTGTTGGTCTTAAAGCGCGGGATTCTCTCTCTTAGAGAGAATCATTTTCATAGAATTGAGCGATTCTTGAGCGATAATAAGTGGTTATGATATGGTGGTGCCAGTGACGAGTGGTGGCTCTGGAGTGAGTTGTATTTGCCCATTGGACATGGAGGATAATAGTTAAATTTTCCAGTGACGAGTGGTCGTTCTCCATATTGATCCAAAAAGCAATTCTCATCCAACCCTAATGACCTTGCCATTTCTTTAAGCAGAATTTCATTTAGCTGCTGTGAATTCCTGGCAAATTCATCTAGCATTTCCCTGCAGAATTTTTGTTTTTGAATTTAGCCATGACAGTCAATTTTTGCAGAGTTAAAAGTTTGAAAACATAGGGTGACCCGATGCACGAAGCGTCCTACATTTGTGGGTTGTGGAAAGGGTTGATGCATGCAGCCTTCTTCTACTTTTGTTGAAAGGCTGTTTTCATGGCTTATATTAAAGCTATCCTCTCAAAGTTTTGAAAGATAATTACCTAAAAGCTGGAGGATTTTCCGGCCAAAATCTGAGCTGTCGCTGGTCTTCTGGGCTTAGTGTAAGATATAAACGATCAGTCCAATCAAGTGTTTTCTGTTCTGAAGGAGCCATATCATTTCCATATCCTTCATGGCTGCCAGTTTCTCTGTAGTATTTCTGCTTCTCTTCCACCGGTAGCGAGAAAAATTGCTTGGCAACTTGACTCATTTTCTCCAAGAATGAACTTGTCATTCCATGATTTATTACCTGCAAAAGTACAAGTAATTATATATTTATTCATGCATGGATGAAATACAATCTAATATATAGTGAATCTGCTCAAATTAAGATAATCCATATTTAATAACACGAAAAATAATAATAACAGAAAACCTGAAGGAAACCCCAAGAGCTAAGAGCTGATCTGAGTTTGTGAAGCTCCTCTGTTCTGGTTAATGGAGATTGGAGAAGACCAATATGAGCTGATCTGAGTTTGTGAAGCTCCTCTGTTCTGGTTAATGGAGATTGGAGAAGACCAATATCAATAATAGGAACCTCTATCATCGGAACAGAAGCATTTAAGTTTCCATTATCACTTCCTTTTTGGATGTATTTTTCCAGTGGCATTTTACTGCTGATGGCCAGTTCTTGGGTGGATTTAAACATTGACTCAATCTCTGCTGCCATGTCGACCTGTTAGCACTTAGCAGTGTACTGGGGTTGTTACACAAACAGAATTTAAGTTGATCTGATCAAGATATTCAGTACCAATTCAAAGTTGCATAATATAAAGGAGAAAGAAGGAAGAAGGCAAGTGTTTTGTGAAGCAAGAAGCCCTCTCGTTTGGTGTAGTTTATATAGTAGTAGGAGTATTGCAATTATTGGAAGTAATGGAAAATGAACAAAGAAATCAAATATGCGTGACTACTTTGTTGTTAGCTATGTTTGCTAGGTGGAGAGTTTGTATCACAGTAACAAAGTTGCAGTAATGAATTAAGTCAAATATGTACAACTATGTTGTCTGCTAGCTAAATATGTTTGCTAGTTGGAGACTGAATATTTCCAATATTATAGAATTTATTATTATTATTATTCATTTTGTTGCCAATATTATAGAATTTATTATTATTATTATTCATTTTGTTGATATGGATATGGGTTATGTCGATTATGAAGGCTACGTAGCGGTGGTTTCAATCATGATAATGCTAAGGTTTTAAAATTTTGATGATTTGTAATTTTTAGATTGTCCTCTAAGAGAATAAATGATTCTTCTAACTAATTAATAAAATTGAAAAAGACTTACGTGCATCAAGTATATGAATTCACCCAGATTGATCGATGGAGGATTTTTTTTTTTTTAAAATATTATTGTTTTATTACTGTTTTTTTTATGAGATAAATCACTCTTATTTGAATCAAAAATCTATTTTTAATTGATTTAGTATATAGTTGAATCCATACACCTAACGTAGGTAAATCCTTTCCTTTAAAATTATTATGCAAAAAATAATTGATATTACACGTGGAGTGGCCTACCTAGGATATGATATTAAATTTTGATTTAAATTTAGAATATATAAATATTTTTGAGTAATATTGTTGGAGATAGCATTGTGGTGACTGCGGTTACCATATAAACGCATCGGTTCGTACTAAAACCAATTCGGTTAAACCGAATGCTTACCCCTAACCAGGAGAACCCAACAATAGCTATATGTGCCGCTATCCGCCATTCTTCTAATTCCAGCGTTTGATCAAAGCCTTAATCACCTCTTCTTATGACGTTGAACTGATTTTTCTGTGGGTTTAACTTTTATGAGGTTAGTTTCTCACTAATTATGCTTTGATTGAATTTTGTTCATAAGTGAATTAGGAAACCTAGCTATATGATGATTTACAGAACAAGCAGTTCAATATTGATTACAATTTAAGTGAATTAGGAAACCTAGCTATATGATGATTTACAGAACAAGCAGTTCAATATTGATTACAATTTCTATTGTTACAAAGAACTTGGAAAATAATTTAATAAGAAGAAAAACATTCAGTATGATTTCAAGCATATAATTATGAAATCAATCTAATTTGATTCATAAATTGGACCTTAACTCTGAATTGTGTTTTTGGGTCGGAGATTGTCACGAACCCTTACTTAAAAGAAGTTAGCTGTAAGAAGTTAGCTGTAGATAAAAATGGTGTTTTATAATTCTTTCTTGTTCAGTTTTCAAAGTTGGTCCAGAGGGTCATCACTTTTCATTTTTGTAGGTGCCATTTATTTGATTAGCTTTTCTGGAACTCCATTTTGTTGAAGAGAGGAGCTCCATTTTTGTCTGGAGTACAGGTTCTTGTTCATTTTTTTATTTCTAACACAATTCTTTACTCAAGGATCTGTAATCATGTTCTGTTTTGTTTCGGTTCTTGTTAGTGTTCTGACAAATACTAGAGAAATCAGTTTCTGTTGTCTTTGACTCATAGAAACCCGAAGAAATTGAGAGTACCAGAAACCAAAAGTAAATATATAAAGAAAATTAGATTATTGCTGCTTCAATTGTTCTCTTCCCTTGCTGGTAGTATTCAAAGTAAAAACTAACATAATCCTTCACTGTCTTGTATAATCTTGGTCTTGTTTCATCGATTAGCCCATCGGCTGGATCGGCTGGTTTAATTCTCTTTTTCTGAATCAGGGTGCAGGAATACAAAGCTACACTCATTGTCCTCTCTCTTCTGTGTGGTCCACCACCCTGTGTACAGGGCTCTTAAGTATTCCATTTGCTCATATCTACACCAAATATTCCCAATATTACTTTATTGGAATTTTCAAGACTTGAAAGAACTATCAATCTGCATAACTTGAATCTTGAAAATTCTAAACTCCAAGATCATACATACATTATGTATTAAAATCGATTCAGAGAACAAATCTTAATGACTTCTGATTAATATATTCTAACAGGAATGTTTTGTCAATGGCCAAATCAAGCAACATGTATCAAATAGATTCAAGAATATTTTTCAGCAGTTAGGTTCAAACCAAAAATATCAAATAAATTTTAGTATTTACCTCAGGTTAGTATTTACCTCAGCTTGATCGCCAACATTAACAAGAAGAGCTTCTGGAATGATGGGAACTCTGAACCATTGATTGTCTTTCAAGAACTGAAGACCTTCCACTTCTTTATCTTGCAAGAGAATGGTGAGTGCTGATCCATCAGCATGTGGTTTTAGCCCAAGAATTTTATCAGGCATTGGACATGGAGGATAGTAATTAAATCTTGCAGTAACGAGTGGTCGTTCTCCGTATTGATCCAAAAAGCAATTCTCATCCAACCCTAATGACCCTGCCATTTCTTTAATCAGAATTTCATTTATCTGCTGTGATTTCTTGGCAAATTCATCAAGCATTTCCCTGCACATCTCAATTTTTGCAGAGTTAATAATTAATTAAAGTTTGAAAGCTGTTTTCATGGCTTATATTAAAGCTATCCTCTCAAAGTTTTGAAAGATAATTACCTAAAAGCTGGAGGATTTTCCGGCCAAAATCTGAGCTGTCGCTGGTCTTCTGGGCTTAGTGTAAGATATAAACGATCAGTCCAATCAAGTGTTTTCTGTTCTGAAGGAGCCATATCATTTCCATATCCTTCATGGCTGCCAGTTTCTCTGTAGTATTTCTGCTTCTCTTCCACCGGTAGCGAGAAAAATTGCTTGGCAACTTGACTCATTTTCTCCAAGAATGAACTTGTCATTCCATGATTTATTACCTGCAAAAGTACAAGTAATTATATATTTATTCATGCATGGATGAAATACAATCTAATATATAGTGAATCTGCTCAAATTAAGATAATCCATATTTAATAACACGAAAAATAATAATAACAGAAAACCTGAAGGAAACCCCAAGAGCTAAGAGCTGATCTGAGTTTGTGAAGCTCCTCTGTTCTGGTTAATGGAGATTGGAGAAGACCAATATAAGAGGTAAGAGCTGATCTGAGTTTGTGAAGCTCCTCTGTTCTGGCTAATGGAGAATTCAGAAGACCAATATCAACAATAGGAACCTCTATCAACGGAACAGAAGTATTCAACTTTCCACTGTCAGTTCCTTTTTGGATGTACTTTTCCAGCGATTCTTTGCCGTCGATGGCCAATTTTTGGACGGATTTTGACATTGATTCAATCTCGGCTGCCATGGCGACCTGTTACCACTTAGCAGTCTGATGGGTTTTTACTTTTTAGAAAGATTGAATTCGACCTGTTACCACTTAGCAGTCTGATGGGTTTTTACTTTTTAGAAAGATTGAATTCCAGTTAGCTGATCCAGATTTTCTATTTTTTTAATATTTAATATTCAATTCAAAGTTGCAGAAAAACGGAGTTCATTATTATATGTTTTTGTGCTCTGCTCAAGGATAGCAATGTACTGTGCCCTGCATAGGCTTTAGCGCCATCGGCCGTGGGATCCATAGGCCAAGTAGGAGAGCACACCCTTGGAGATAGTAACAAATTGTGGCTAACAACAGGAATGACCACAGTTGGATTTTAATCAGAACCGATATTAAATTATAGTCTACGGTTTACTTTGAAATCGTAACTGAAATAATGTATTTAAAGTTCAGCTTCGGTTTTTTTATTTTTTAAAGTCAAAATCAACAGTTGTAATTTAAAATCAAATATTTCGATTTTAAATCATAAAAAATTTGTTCTTAAAAAAACTCAAAAAAACTCGCAATATATTTTTTTGTCTTATTATAACTTTTAAAGTAATTTTTAAGAATTTTTATTAAATTGAGTTAGTATTTTTCAATAATAATATTTATTATCATTATTTATTCAACATGTAAATCTAAAAAAGCATTTTAAAAATTTGAAAATATATTATTTAATTTCGGGTTGAAATTGACATAAAATCGAAAGCAATAGTTTCAAAACCGTGTAAAAATAGTTCAATTTTAATTTCACTTTTTTTATAATCGAAACCAGCAATTTTAAAATTCAAACGGCAGTTTTGAAACGTGGTTATGCTTAGCTAAAAAGTTCTATTAGTGGCGTTGATCTTACAATTACATGTCCTAATGAAGAAGCATAAATACAAATTAGTATAATTATTCCAAATTCAGTCTAAATGCGTCCCCTAACCCATAACGCCGACCGCCATGTCAGAGATCCGCCTAAGGTGGTTGGACTTCAGGTGGCAAGTGGCAAATATTGGGCAGTGGAAATTTTAGGATAGGGCTCCAATTCTGGGCCTATCTATATATAATGAAATTAATCTTTATGGGCCTTATTATGGTTCTCTTATTTTATTGGGCTCTTAAGCAACTATTTTGTCTTGTTTTTTTTAGAAAATTCTCATATTAGGTATTCGTTGTCAGAAATTTTTGAACATGATTACTGTATCGTATTTGAATTAAAATTCAAAACTTAATATTTTGTAGGTTTGTGCTCTTGAAAAGGAAATATTTACATAAGCTATTAAAAAGTATTTTGATCATTATTTTTATTGAGTTTGAAATTGATTTGGCATTAGAAATTAATATTAATGAATTAGTTAAAAGAAAAGAATTACCTAAAAAATTACCTAAAAAAAAAAAAGCACTCTCAACTTTAGATATTGTTTTTAGTGTTTAATTAACAAAAGGGAATGAATACTAATTATTTTAGTAGCTGTTAAGTGAAATACATGAGTGATTAGTAGTTTGTTGTTTATATAGAACTTGTTTGATAGTTATCTTAGAATCTGTTTGACAAAATTAACTGTTTTTTAAAAGCTGTAGATTGTCCTAATAGCTATTAGATATCCTAGTGGTTTTCAATTGTTTTATTAGCATTTCATCAAACATTAAAAGGAATAACGTTTTATAATTTTCTCCTTCAAACTCTAAGTATTAATAGAAATGATATGTCACTAAACACTATAAATAATAGAAATAGTATTTTAACCTTAAACAAAATGTTAAAGATTACATAAGAAGTTGTTGCTGAACACGGTCTTTGATAGCTAGTACCATCTTAGTAGGTATGAGATATTTTTCTGGCGTTTCATCAAATATTAAATGGAATAATATTTCATAATATGCTTCCTCAAACTCTAAACAATAGTGCACACGTTATGCTATCAAACATTATACATAATAGAGATAATATTTTGAAATACTAAAAACTGTTGCCTATGCTATCAAACATTATACATAATAGAGATAATATTTTGAAATAATAGAGATAATATTTTGAAATACTAAAAATTGTCGCCTAATAGGACCATAGTGGTTTAAAGCATAAGTATTCAGTAAAAATAATTGTTTGATTAGCCATTAAATTTAAATATAATTAAAAAAGTTCAATTAATTATTGTTTAACACTAAATATTTGGGGAATAGCATCTCTTGAAATACTCCCTCAATCTCTAAACCTTATTATAATATAATTAATAAAGGTAATGTTTTAGACCGTATTCAGCAATAACTTTCTAAGTAACTTTTAGCGTTTTGACTAAACGCGACTAAACGCTACTTAAAAAATTATTCGGTAACATAGCGTTTGGACTAGCCTTTTGAAATTATGGTAAAATTTTGTGAAAAGTTAAACTATGTAACGTTTAGTTTTTAGCATTTCATGAAAATCTATTAAAACAGCTAACAACTAAACGTTATTAAAACAACTAACAACTATTAAAACAATTATTTTTACTAACATACCCTTAGCCTTATTAAAATGCTCTACCCTCAAAAGCAGTTGCCCAATAAGGTAAAAGTTTTATACTTTCTTTTAGTTGTACTTTAGTCTGTTTTTTGAATAAAATTTATGAAATTATAAAGGACCAATCAGATAACAAGTAGTTGCTTAGTTAATTTTTTTAAAAAATTGCTTAGTTAAGTTTTTTTTAAAATAATATAATTATTGAAAATTTTAAAAATAACATAATTGAAAAATAACTATATTAAGTTGAGAAAACTTTATATGATAAAATTATATTAAATAAAGGAGAACATATGGAGATGACTAACTGTAACATATTTTTATTATAGTAATATTGTATATAGTATATTTAGCAGGATGGTAAATGAAAAACAATTAATTTTTAAATAAAATATTATGCAATAGAGAGTGGAAAAAAAAATAATAAAAGGAATTATGAGATTTGATTTAGTAATATGGGCAGTGATTTGAAATAAATATAAATCTGAATTGAGAGTGGTTAAAAAATAAAAATCTACAAAAATTTAAACATTTCAATCATCTTCAAATTATGATATCGAAATATTATTCTGATAAAGCATTTATATTAGTTTTCCTCTTAACGCGTTAATTGTTATTACTACCTCTATTTCATAATACTTGTCACATGTTGAATTACGTTCTTTAG
Organism: Jatropha curcas; assembly: GCF_014843425.1. Next base: position 1,518,223 of record NW_023591078.1, on the reverse strand, counting down.
GAATTACCATTAAATTTGTTCTAAGTTATAGGAATACCATTAAATTTGTCTAAGTTATAATAAATTATTGAGTAAATCGACTACATTACCCTTAGTTTAATACCAATTCTTTAAAAAATTATTAAATTGAAGTACTAATTATTGGTTCTATACAAATGGTAAATACGGAAAAAATTGAAATTATTACTCTTTAAATAAGTATTTTAAAACAAACTATTTTCTCAAATGTACAAATATCATAGAACATGAGGGATATTAATTATGGTGAGCCACACTCAAAACAAATTTTGCGTGACGACATTTTTCCACAATTATGGTGGAAGGAAGACTAGAAAGACTTCCTTGGCATAGAAAATTGTACTTTGATTATGACTATAACGTGTATTAATAGAACAACCAAATAAAACGGTAACTCCATGTCACGACCCATTTCCGTGGGCCGGACCGGCACTAGGACCTGGGTGGGCTTAAAGCTCCCGAAGCCCGTAGTAAGCCTAACTTTTTCCAATTCGACATTCTACTCATAATTATGGATTCAGGCCTATTAACTTATTATATATGCATCCAAAATACAGTTCAAAGATTTAAAATGGACTTTCATTATTTATTTACAACCCAACTGGAATACAACTGCGGAACTCTACCTTTACATTTACATCATTATTTCAATTATTAATAGCTTCTATAATTAGTGTTTCAACTCCACAGGGCATTTCTTTCTTCTATTACCTTAAAAAAAAAAAAAAAAGGTAGGCGGGGTGAGCGCCAAACTCCAATGAGTAGGGTAGATAACCCTCTCACCCCACACAATCACATATATGCAAAAGTATTTTTATCTGATCGCCGATATATATATGATCATGCAGTGTGTTCACCAAATGGCAGTTACCACAACACTTCACAGTATGTATCACCTTCATATAATTCATTATCACGTGGAAATTAGTCAGTGGAGTCAACCTAAACCCGATGAGCCGGTCCTCCCACATGGCTTCATCCACTCACAGTGTGCCACCAGGGACCAATCCCCCATCTGGCTAACCGGTACTAAGCTCGCATGCCGGTCCACTAATTATTTTTCGAAATTCTCTATATATAATTATATATATGATATAGTATATATATATATATAGTTATATATATATATATATAATATATAAAATGCCAACAGGAGGCAACCCGGTGATCTCTCCATCAATCTGGATCATCAAGTGCTCACAAACAGGAGGCCACCCTACGGGCTTCCAATCAAATCTAGATTATCAGGTGCCAACAACAAGAAGCCATTCTGTGGTTTTCGGTAACGGTAACGGTAGGTGCACACGGGGGCGCCGATCTCTCATTTACCCGGTTAATCAGGATCCATATAACGGTAACGGTCTCACAAACCCATGGTGACCCACTTCATCCCAATTCCACACAAACAAGGCACAACAATGTCACATCACAAGTAATCAAGCAATATTTAATAGCAACAAATAGTGCATCACAATATGGCAATAATGCATGATAACATTTAGCCGTGAATTCATGAATGCAGGAGGATGAGGCGAATTATCTAACACTACTCACCATCACAATATGACAATAATGCATGATAACATTTATCCATGAATGCAGGCGGATAATACTAGTTATCTAACAACTACTCACAGTTTTTATTGTCCTTTATAGGACTCTCTCTACTACTGCACGCTTCCAGCTTTTGTTTTGGTCTTTATATTCTAGAACCTTATACGCATCTAAAAATAATAAGAAAGTCTAAATAAGGAATCTAATTCGAAACAAAAATATTTTCACATTCCCATTTATGTAGTTTTTGGTGTACGTAGTACTTAACTGACTGTCAAAACTTACACTGTGTACATATAATATATATATATATATATAATATATAGTATATATATATATATATATATATAATAATATATATATATATATATATATATCTGAGTCTAATTTCTTTTGAGGTCTATCCAGATATGACTGTCTCATTAAATGATTTAAATATTTTAGAAAGTATAGTTTTAGAAATTAAAACTCATAATTATAAAATAAAACAAGGATCTATTCCTATAGCTTTAATTTATAAAATCCACTATAAAGCAATGAATTCAGCTTTTGGTACTAAGTATAAACTACAACCTAAAATTGGAGAGACACGCTTTCTTCAAACAGATTTAACTAAAACCAATACTGTGATACCTAAAACCATTCAATGGAAAGACATCACACTTCCTGATGAATGGATTTTGGAAGGGGTTGTAGGGTTGTACCTCCTCCAGTAGTATTAGAACCGTTAAAAACCAAACGTTAACTTTATCAAAAATGAACAATTTTTGAAGATGGTAAGAGTCACAATTAAAAATTCCAATCGCAGTCAATATGAGATATACAGGGTCATCTTCCTCTGTTACAGCGGAGTGAAAATGATAAGCCTAGTTCCTCCAACCTTCTGTGATTTAGGTAAATATAAAGAACCTGAAGCATAAAACCTATAATTTCAAACTCTGGTAAAAAACCAGTACTCTTACCTCGATATCCCTAGTAAGAAATGAAGGTGTTGATTATAGTAATCTATTCCACAGCAGTTTATAACCCTAGATATATTATTGAAATCAACAATCTAATTTGGGTAACCTCATTCACCAGAATCACCAACAGCTTCAGCTATAACTGAAAATGTTAGTGATATAAATAGAGAATTAAAAAGTTCTTACCTAAAGATGTTTGAAAAGTTTAATAAAAGAGAAATCTAAAAATTAAAAATGGTGTACTTAACATGAAAAAAGATATTAAAAACATTATACTTTTGAAAGAATTAAAATCTGAATATTTTAGATATAAATTAAGTAACACCAAACTGAAAAAAATTTTTTGATTGTATAACTAATTAAAGAACAAAATCAAATAAAAAGTGTTGAACCCAATACGGTTAGAGATAAAAACCAACAAATGGATAGAAAATAGTCAAATAGTTAAAATGATTTTCCTCCCAAAAAACAAATTAGAAAATTAAGAGACACCAAGATAATGAAATAATGTGCACCATATAAAAGTGGCCGAGGAAAAGAAGTAAATAGTAAAATAATGAACAAATAATTGGAATGGCAGTCTAATTTGTATAAATACTCAAAATTTAAAGAAAAATTAAAATATCAGTAAAATTGAAAAAACCAATAGTCAAAATAAAAAAAGGTTAAAAAACTCACATGTTTAACCTTACCAAATTTCTCAGTCAAGTAAAAATTGAATTTGTAAAACAATTAAAAAGACCAATAAGTAAAACTTGAGTCAGCCAGACTACCCAACCAAGAGCTCCTGACACTCCCTCAGACTTCTAGGGAAATAAAAACACGTATAGAAGAAAATTAGTAATTCTAATAACTCTTGATAACAGGAACCTGATTCAGAAAAATATAAGAAAAATTTTCAATTCAACCCATAACACAAATGCAATAGGTCAACAGGCAGCCAGACCTAGGAATAATTGATATAACCAAAAACACTATATCTCAATTTAAATATAAGGCTTCAACAATATGAATGGAACATAGATGTTTAAGTGGAATATAACATATTAAGTATTTTGCAACAAATGACAATGGCTGGAAATGCTTCATAAAACATCAGTCAATATCAATCATTTCTGATAAGGCTATAGCTTTTATAAGAAAAACGCGCCCGGAGGCGGCAGCAGCCGCCGGAGGCGGCGGCCACCGCCAAAAAAAATATATATATATATATATATCTCACTGAACAACAACATGAAGATATTTTAAATTCTATTAAAATAGATGATGAGGATAAACCTATATATGATGAATATGGTAATATAATTCAGGATGCAGTTGCATCTCTAATTCTCACTATTTCTTTACATTTTATAGGTGATCCATCTCACTTAAAAGATAAAAATGCTGAATTATTAAGTAATCTTAAATGTAAAACATTAGGTGATTTTCTTAATTATAAAACAACTTTTCTCACAAGAGTAATGTTAAGGGAAGATTCAAACCAAAGCTTTTGGAAAGAAAAGTTCTTGGCTGGCTTACCTTATTTCTTAGGAGAAAAGGTTCGAAATCAAATTAAACAACAATTTGGTAATCCTATACCTTATAATCAATTAACTTATGGACAATTAATTAGTATAACACAAAAGGAAGGTTTGCAAATATGTCATGATTTAAAACTTCAAAAAACATTAAAATATGAAATGAAGAAAACTAAAAAAGAATTAGGATCATTTTGTAAATATTGATTTAATGGCATAACAACTTCTCACAGATGATGATGCCAGTGTTTTCTAAAGCACCATAAACCTTAAAAAACATTAATACAAATAAACATTATAAGAAGGCAATATAAACAGCACCTAGTCAAGAAAAATTTTATTCACAAAAGGTCAAAACCTCATAAAACGTCTCACAGGAAGCAACCGTATTAAACCCTCCAATAAAACCTTCTTTTTAAAGATTTAACTTGTTAAGTGTGGTAAAAAAGGACATACTTACTAAAATTTTTGTAAATTTTAACAAAAAATTAAATGAATTACATTTAGAAGAACAAGTTTTTTAAACAAAATTTATGAAAACTGTATCTGGATTCTGATGCTTACCGAGCCTGGAAATTAGTGAAAAAGTAACTCATCAAATAGATGAATTTAGGAAACAAACAACTAGTTCATCAGGAATATTCTATTAAACGTGTTAACTAGAGATCAAAGTACGCTTTTAGAATTAGTAAAACTATTAGATGATTCAGGAAAACTAAAAAGCGGAACTTCTCAGGAAAGTTAATTAAAAGTTTTGATGAATGAACAAAGCGGGTAAAAGAAGGATATAACTCCTAAAATTCAAAATAACACTGTATGATCTTCACAAAACTATATAGATCTCACAACTATATTAAATAAAAATAAACATAAAATTACAAGTGCAGACATAGAAGTTTCTACTCAAGATTTAAAAAAGGAAGTTAAAAATTTAAAAAAAGAAGTAAATCAACTAAAGAAACAATTTCAGTTACATGATAGACTAATAAAATCATTAGAATCTCAACCAATTCCTAGCTCCTCTTCTGATGAAGAAGAACCAGACAAAGATGAACTAAATCAATTAGATAAAGATGTAGATTCTAATTTTCTGAATTTACTACAAGAAATAACTTCAAGAAAATATTTAGTACACATAAACATCAAAATCAATGATTTTGAGATTAATACAATTGCACTATTTGACACAGGTGCAGATTTAAATTGTATAAAATCAGATTTAATACCTAAAAGATATTGGTCTAAAACTAATGAAAGGTTAAGTACAGCAAATAAATCTAAACTAGAAATAATCGGTAAAACAGATGCACAGATTGTAAATCAAAGTCTCGAAATAAACACAGTCTTTTTAATATCACCTCAGATAAATTATATGGTAATATTAGGAACTCCTTTTATAAACCTAATAACACCATATTCAGTTAAAGAAGATTGTATTAAATTTAATAATAACACCATATTCAGTTAAAGAAGATTGTATTAAATTTAAAGTAAGAAATACTAAAATTTGGTTACAATTCACCGAAAAACCTAAGAAAAAGCAATTAAATCTCTTAAAAGCTCATTCTATTAAAAAATTAGAAATTAATGCTTTAATCAAATCCAGACAACAAGACCTACACGATGTAAAAAATAATGTTTGTTTAGATAGAATTAAAAGCCAATTAGAAACTAAGGAAATACAAGATAACATCATAGCACTAAAAGAATTAATGGAAAAAGAATTATGTGCTGATCATCCACACGCTTTTTGGAATCGTAAACAACACATGGTGGATTTACCATATGAAAAAGATTTTGATGAAAAAACTATTAAAACTAAAGCTAGACCTATCCAAATGAATCCTGAATTAATAAATCATTGTAAAAATGAAATTCAAGATTTACTTAATAAAAAATTAATTTTTAAATCCAGAAGCCCATGGTCTTGTGCGGCTTTTTATGTGAATAAAAATGCTGAGATAGAACGTGGTGTTCCCAGATTAGTAATAAATTATAAACCATTAAACATTAAATACAGCTTTAAATGGATCAGGTATCCAATTCCTAATAAAAAAGATCTTTTAAAGCAATTATATAATTGCAATATAATGCAAATATTTTTAGTAAATTTGATATGAAATCTGGTTATTGGCAAATTCAAATTGATCCTTAAGATAGATATAAAACAGCATTTACAGTTCCATTTGGCCAATACGAATGTAATGTGATGCCTTTTGGATTAAAAAATGCTCCTTCTGAATTTCAGAGGATCATGAATAATATTTTTAACTCTTATTCTAAATTTTGTATTGTATATATTGATGATATACTTATTTTTAGTAACATTCTTGAAGAACATTTTAAACATTTAAAAGCATTCTGCATGATCATAAGGCAAAATGGTTTAGCATTAAGTAAAACTAAAATGGATTTATTTAAAACTAAAATTAGATTTTTGGGTCATTATATAGAACAAGGTAAAATTCAACCCATAGAAAGAACCAAGGTAAGAATTAATAAAACCTAGATGCGAAAGAACGTTAATATTTGAGAAAAATTCCCAAATGAAATAATCATAAACTCCAACTACGTAGACGATTTCTTGGTTGTTTTAAATTATGTCGATTGCACTTCTGCTATCCTTGCTTATAAATGTAATGCCTTAAACTTTGACATGATTCGATTGCGTAAAATGCTAGTCACTTGTGGACAGATTAAAACATAACCCATGTTAGTTCAACAGATCAAAATCTTTAGTAAAAGAAATTTCCTTAATAGTTGCGTCGGGGCAGATCGTGGATAGTAGCTGTTTCCTCTAGGGTGCCAACTGCTTTTTAAAATTGTTGAGCGACCTTGATGCTTCTAACTTATTGGTTTATTGGGGAGCAATTTTAAAACGAACAGTGTGAATAATATAGGAACGGATTATCCAATACACTTCAAGACATTGACTCCGACACAGATTAAACATAATTGCCTAAAGCTATTAAAAAGAAATTTTAAGTAATTGTTTATTGTATAAAATAAGATTTCAATCTGATTTATTATAATCTGAAAAGGAATTATTTACTCAGAATTGATTGTAAATCTGGCAAAAGATGTTTTGCAAAAAGAGTGTTCAAATCTTGCCTGTTCTAAACAAATTTTTTGACTTTTGCGGGGTGGCAAGCACTTTAAGTCATATTTTGGAAATATTGATATTGAATTTTATTAAAGGTACTTCCAATAATAAAATTTCCAGACTTTTCTAACCAGAGAATTCCTTAACCAGCCACAATGGGCATTGCCTGCAAGAAAGATATTGAAGGAGGGCAAAGGAAACCTAAAGAGAAACTCTTTCTTCCCCCTTAGTAAAGCTCTTTGCTGTAGCCACTTCTGACAGACTTAAGGTAAAACCTTAAACACTGAGAAACGCTCGTTAAAGAGTCTCCAAAGAATGGATTGAACCACTCAGTCAATCCCCTGAAGTAATAAAAGCCTTGCAAAGTACAGCGTCTCTTTCAGCGAGGAGGAGCCAAGTAACGTCTTGCTAAATCTCAAGTCGATCGTATCGCGCCTCATGGATAACGGCTATTCCGTCTGCCCAACCGGTAAGGGCGGTAAAGAAGTTATCAAAATTCCGTTTGATGGCTGTGGATTATTGCCAAAAACCAGTATACTCCTCACAGTATATCAATAAATGGTTTGTTAAAAAATGTTTTTGAGTTATGAGATTTGAAATCGGAGGATGGCTATAACAATATTAATCCTTGGGTCGAATTTTAAAATCTTAATTACCGTGGGCGCGCAAACTGAGGAATTTGGTATTTCCAATTCCAACTGATCCTTTCAAAACCTCAGGAATATTATCAAGAATATTTTTGGAATTGAAATACTAAAATCGTGTAACTATCAACATAATTGTTAGATCCACTAAAAATAGAACTCTATTATTTTATACTCTTTCCATTAAAATCCATAGGCGTCATTCATAGGCCCAAAGATTGGCACGCAGCCATCTCTGTATACTCCGTAAAATTCCAAAGTTTTATATAAGCATGTACATGTGTACTGGTTTATTAAATTTATTTTTTGATTATAAAGAAGTCCATGGGAAAAAGTGTTTTATATTCAAAATCCCACTGCTCACCTCATGTCATGGTTAATTATTTGATCAGTCTTTTCGCACTGATTTAAAGGTTCCCAAACTGTTTAAAGAAATGGGTGGCAACCAGGGTTTATCTTCATGATATTCCATTCCTGCTCCTATCATGACTTTATACCAAATATTTCTTAAAACCTCAGATGATTAATAAACCTCGTCCGGAAGAAAGCCCATATTCCATCCTTAATGTACTATTGTAATGGTCTTCTTTATGCCTGGGTAATATCAATGGTATTTGGACACTCCAGTTTGCAATAGACCACCGGGCCAAATCCTATGTTCGGTAAAACGACGACAAGATTAGACGTTGGTGGTACGATCTTTCAAGAAAACTCTACTACTGAAATTAAGATTAAATCAATGGGATTCGAAATAAAGAATCTCTCAAACACTGCATTAATCCTATGCCAATTACACTTTGCTTTAAATGGAACTAACCTACATTGTGCATTCCAGAAAAGTAACAGTGTCAATCCAGCGTTAGCAGCGAGCTACAACTCCCTGAAAGAATATAAACAGAAATTGACCCAGGAAGAATGTTCCACGCAACTTTCCACAGATCCTCCAAGGTAAAAACCTCAAGATCAGTAAACAGCGCAGGCAAGTATGTTTCAGATAAACCTCGTCAAATCAAGAGACCCAGTCTAAGAAGGCAAAGGCATAATTGCCGCAGACATGGCAATCCTCTTTCCCGTCGGCATTCTGCATCGATACGTCCGATCTTCCCCAGCATCTGGTTAAAGGATTAAGCAATGATGATTATTGTCTGCTTCAGTACAGCAATAGATAGTGCAAAGTGGAGAACGGTTGAGGACAAGAAAGAAAAAGAAAAGGCAAGAGTGTAAAACAAAAAAGTTAAAAAAAAAAGAAAAAGAAAACGAAGGAAAAAGAAGGAAAGCACCTTTGTCCGTCATGGCTGATTTAAAAGGTAGGAAGGGACTATTAGTGTTTCACGATGTTTGCACAAGTAAAGAGATAAGCTTCAATGGCCGACAAGCACGTCATTCCGGTCTAGCAGGTAAAAATCCGGTGACGGACAGTAGTAATGTGCAATTCAACAGTAAAAAGTACGAGGAAAGGATTTCTTTGGCTTTTTGTATATAGAAGGGAGCCTCCTCCCCTTGTGAAGGCAATAAGTTTTTTAGTAGCATAAGTTTATAGATCTAGTTATTAAGCCGCCATAATCCCTCTCTCGCTTCTTGCTCCTAAGTTACGAGTTTTTGTTAAGAGTTGCAAGTTGGAGAAAGTATTAAAGTTAAACTGCTTGTAACAGTTTTAGAAATTTTGGGTATTTACGATTTTGTAAAATTAAATAAAGTTTTAAATAATTTTCAATATAACTGGCTATTCAAGTCGGTAAGCCCGTGTTTAGCGACACCTTTCTTTCTATCCTCCACAGATGGTCTGACTTGAATTCTGGGGAGATTCCGCAGGTCAGGGTTGGCAGGAACCCTAAACCGAAAAAACTTAAACTGTTTGTGTTTAATTGTTGTTAAGTATCGCTCTGTGGTATGCGGAGGCAGAGGCTTGGTACCTGATGCTTCCCACATCAAGAAATATGTTTTTATTTTGATATGTGTGAGGGTGCGTGATAGGCGGGCGTGTCTGCAAGTAGAATTATTAGATCTAGATACAGGTATTTATTCATAACAATAGTAGTGATATATAGGCGTGGAACCCAGAAAAAGTTGCGGAACCTATGGTCCAAAGGACTATTTTTAATACAGTCGTCTTCATTGGATAGCGAGACATACGCGCAACGTATCGATACTAATGAATATAAGTAATAGATTAATAGAGATCCAATTGGATAATAGTAATTGTTATTTGATATATATAATTATGATAATTTTGATAAACTAATGTATTATTGATGAAGATCGTGTGTTGTAGTTTCATGTTTAAATATTGTAATGGGAGATGTATGATAAGGGATTGTTTTTTAAATCTATAAATTAAACGACAATTAATGATAAAGTTATTAAATGGCTTTTCGTTTGAATTAAGTTATTAAAATAAGTTGCGCAAATTACGTTAAAATTATCGAATTGTGAGAGAAATTGTAAAAAAGGATACATTATTAATATGCTCGTGCTAGCTTTCTTTGCTTGTTTTAACTTTCGGTTGGTATCAGAGCGCAAAAAGGAAACATTGAATTATTTTGCGAGTTTGCAAAAGAAAACAATTAATTATGTATTGTGTCTCATAGCCGCTTAGTCAAAAGTCTTTAGGGCCATAGATACTGTTGTTGTAAAGTCTTTTTCAAACCTTTAGAAATGTTAGAGATACTTAAAGTCTTTAGCGCTTTATAAGTCATTTAAGTCTAGCGTGAGTAGATGATACATAAAGCTTTCATTTTAATGATATTTAATAAAAGGTTTTGTGCACTTATGCCTCTGAATCCCCACGCCTTACTGAACCCATGAGTAAGTTTCCCATGTGAGTGGCTATCTGTAGGGGTTGTGAACCAAGGAAGGGTATAACCAGGATAGTACAAAAAATTAGTTAAAATCAATAATATTTATAAAATGGATCATTTATTATTGTAGGATCGGCTAGTAGTACTAAATTTGCTGAAGACGTCAGATTAACTCAGAAAATTAAAGGGTTATAAGTCGAAATGAATTAAATTTTAACAAAGATTTTAAGTAAAGTGCATCGATGAAGTGGGAAATTCCTAAAGTTGATTAAATGATACTACAATTTATAAAGGTTTTCCTAAGATTTAATTTTATTTAGAAACAGATTATGTTATTAAACACAGAAGAAAGAGATTTTCATTAAGTAAGTCAGCTTTGTGAAAGAAAATGAACGTCTTTTGGTCTTCCTAAAACGATTAGCAAGCCATCATAGAAAGTAAAAAATATAAATATAATTACATATAGGATTAATTCAAAGTAGGATAAAAACCCTTATTATACAAGGAGAGAGGAATTAAACGACTAGTATTTCTTGCAGTAGTCCGAGAAGTGCTGTATGATTTTTTTAAATATTTCAAGATCTGCATTAGTTAGAGATCTGTTACGAGACTAGTTTTAAGATGAAGAGACCGATATTTGCTTTTGAGGGTCTAATCCAGATATGACTGTTCTCATTAAATTGATTTAAGGATATTTATTAGAAAGTATGGTTTATAGAAATAAAAACTCATAAATTATAAAATTTAAACAAGGATCCTAATTCCTAATATGCTTTATTTTAGATAAAATCCACTATAAAGAATATGAATCAGCTTTTTGGTACTTTAAGTTATAAACTAATCAGACCTGATAAAATTGAGAGAGACACGGCTTTTTCTTCAAAACAGATTTAACTAAAAAACCGAATACTGTGATATCCGTATAAACCATTTTCATGATGCGAAAGCACTCACACTTCCTGATGAGTGAGGATTTTGGAAGGGGGTTTGTAGCCTCCCTCCAGTATTAGAACGCGTGTAAAAGACCAAACGAGTAAACTTACAAATAAATTGAACAATTTGAAGATGGTAAAGTCACTTAAAAATTTCAATCGCAGTCAAAAGTACTGAGATTATACCAGGGTCATCTATCTCTCCTGATTACTGGGACGGATGAAAAATGATAAGCCTAAGGTTTTGCCTCCATAACCCTTCTGTGATTTATGCTAAAGGTGATAAAGGAACCTGAGCATAAACCTATAATTTCAACTTCATGTGTGAAAACCTGGTATACTAACCTTCGGATATGCCCTAGTAAGATGAAGGGTGTTGGATTAATAGAATGTCTATTCTGCGACCAGGCAGTTTTAATAACTGGTAGGTGAATTATGTAAATTCAACAATCTAATTTGGTAACCTCATCACCAAAGAAGTCCACCAACAAAGCTCCAGCTGATAACTGGAAATGTTAGTTGAATATAAGATAGAAGGAAATTAAATGTTTTCTTACTAATAGATGGTAATTGTCTGAGATAGAACTCACACAGGTTTAATAAAGAAAATATTAAATGTAAAAAATTCTAGCCTTGAACATGAAAGAAAGATATTAAATACATTATACTATTTGGGAAGAATTAAAATCTGACAATAATTTAGATTAATAAATAAGGTAACCCAAATCTGAAATAAAATTTTTTGATTGGTATAACTTAACTTAAAAGAAAACAAATCAAATAAAGTTTGAGACCCAATAAGGTTTAGAGAATAAAAGACAGAATGGATTAGAAGATAAGTCAAATAGGTTTTAATAAAAAGTGAACATTCCTCCGAAAACGAATATAGTAGAATTAACATG
>NW_023591078.1:1427256-1505290 GCF_014843425.1 Jatropha curcas | reverse complement strand
TACGATATTGTGTTTCCTATTTTGATTAGTATACGTGGCTGGTTGCCGTCCAGTGTATGTACTCTATGAATTGGTTGTGTATAACGGGATCTCCACTCGGAGTGGATATTCAGAGCTGAGGCAAGTGGCTACCTGGATGCCCTAACAACTGGTATCAGAGCTTGATGCCCAACAACTTGTAATCGAGCTGATGCCCATCACCAAGGAAATATGAAGGTGGCAAAAAAACCAAATGGGTTTGATCAAATTGTAAAAGGAAAATTCTTTTCTTCAAGAAGAACACTACTTGAACTCAGATGTTATTAAATGGAGTCACAAAAAGCAGTAATAGTACCAACAGCCAATTAGCAACTAATACGAAAAAATAGCTATATAAAAAAACTAAAACGAACATAGGATCAACTTGGATTTTTCACTCCAACAATACTCGCCCTTTGGATAACCCAATCACATGGGGTCTACTTCTTATGCCCAACGACGATGTGTGCCGACCGCCACACTGTTTCTGCGGGACTGTACCACAGGGCCCCATTGTGTGGGTTTTTCCCAATTTCCCTCAAATGAGACCAAATTTAGGTGTGGAACCCAATCACTTGAGTGATTTTGACTTGCCACCCAGGTTACGTATAACTCTAAAAATTCTCTGTCTAAACCATACCCGCAACCAACGAAAACAGGTAGCCACTCTAACCGTAAAGCTATCTGTCCCGATGATAACCATAGAAGGGATATATGAGCTTAATGCAGATGAGAAGAATCGTCACGACGTATGCTGGAGTTATGTAGTGCTTCGAAGCCAAGAGTTTTTCTATTGGGCACCCTATCGTGTGTAGGATATAGGTTCAAGTGACTAATTTTCTGAAATGGAGAAACAATTGAGATTGGTCTTGTTACAATCGAGGCAGAACTCCATGATTGATCTTTTGAATCGTGCGCATGATTAAGTTGGTGCTGGGTTCGAATTTCCTGCAAATTTCTCTAGATTAAATGTTATCTTATTGCTTACTAAAGCAACGTTGTGCGGTATCCTTAGCCCATATGTGTATGCTCTCTCAGCGCCATTGTTCTAATAGATTGTGACAATTCGTGTTTTAATGATGATAATTTAGGTTTTCATTGATACCAGCCACAATATTTAAGCAGGGTATGGCGGGTGAAATTAGGGTTTGAATTGAATGCAAATTTAATAATTTATAGGTTGTAGATGGTGCTTTAATAGAAACATCAAACTGCCAAAATGCTTTCCCACATTTGTGATCTCACCCTGTAACTAGAAGCCCACCACAAATTCCTAGCCCAAAGAACCTAGAGAGATATTGGATTTTCCAGAAATGTAGTCCGCAAGTAATCCATGCTAGCAATTAACATTATCGCTATGTTACGTGTAATTAAGAACCCATACCAAATGTTTTCTTTGCACCTCGCCAAAGATTGATTGATTTTTAGGCATGTTGCCAAAAATTTGGATTTTTAATGGCTTTTAGCCAAAAAGCAACTAATGATTTTGGTAGTTTAGGTAAGTGCATGTCGTTGCCAAATTGCTAGCCAGCTCCCAGCAGCTCTGACAAAAATTTAGGCGAGGTTTGTTAATTGCATCTCTTGCGAATAAAAATATACTAGAATTGAGATGGTGCCGGGCGTGATTAGGTGGTTGTTTGTGTGTTATAGTATTTTTTGTAAAAATTTATAGTTTTATAGTGTCAGGACATTGGCCTATTAATATTTATTTTACATTAACTTCATGATTTTTGATATATTAGTATTTTATTTATATGTTATTGTCGATTTTAAATCTCTCGTGTCGTATGCACATAAATATGGTTTTGATACTCTTTGAATCGTTAGCCGATTGTGGCCCAGACAAATTTGTGTTATAGGATAAATAAACCAATAAGATTCATAATAATGTAAAGAAGCAAAATAGAGTAGTTTATGCTCAGTATCAGATAACTTAGCACGACCGATTTAGGCTTTATTGAGGCGTGTGTCACTACTATATAGCTCCCACATCGTTGCTGTGTCTTAAAAAGTGTCACAGGGGGAAGACTTCATCGTGCAGCTAAAGCTTAATCAGCACCACCTGTGCAAAAGTATGCTATTCCGACGCCTCCGAAACGGTTTGATTTGATTAAAGGCTTTGAGTCTCATCAAAAAGATGTAGTTGAGTGTTCAATGATTTGCTGTGCAGCTGTTGCTACACGCCCAAGATTATCAATGCTCTCGACGTCAAGGCATTACTTTTGAAAACCTGCCGTCCCGGAACGATCTTCCAGACTTCTTGTGGTAATGACCCAAGCCCGTGCCAGGAGGAAGCTGCCAACTTTTGCAAGTCGCAATTGCTCGCAAGTTGTGTACTCTGGCATATTCCAATTGGACAGCCTGTTTGCACATCCAACAACCGGCCATACCACTGTGAGCGTGCTCTAATTCACCCATACCCATGTGAACCGGGAGCATTTAAGCTTAATCCATTAGATTAAACGCCCATCTCACAACCCGTGCGCAGCGGAACAGGCTTCTACTTTCCAGCCTAGACTGAAAGGAACCCAGACTTAAAAACTTGGGTAATTGACGTGGATGGCATTTACTGCAATGTAGAAATTATTAAGAGTTAGAAGAGAAATATGCAGTGAAGGTGCTTAAAATTTAAATAGGCAGAGTGTTTACATACCTTGATTTAATCGGACGACCGCTTTTCTTAACTCCAGATTAAGGCTCGCTCGCTTAGGACAGATAGTAATTAATTGTGTAAATTTGATCTTAGGAAATATGTCACCATTCTTTTAGCCCGTGCCCAGTGTGTGGCACCCCGACATAGAAAGACGCCTTTCTGACTCTTCACGCCAAAATCAAATGGTTAATTACTAAATATTTTAGCAATGACATAAATAATTAACATTTGAAGAGAATCTCCGTCAAATTAAGGAGGAAAGACGTAATACGGCTCTAAAGAATCAGTATTAACTCGCTGCCGCAAGAAGATCTCTTACTTAATAGAGATCAATTTTCCTTAAAAGGATCAAGAAGATATTTTCAGAAAGCCTATAAAAAAGAGAAGACTAGCTATAGAAAATTGATTCTGATAATACGCCCATCACCCTTTTTGCTCTATTAAATCCCTACATAGTTTTTTCTCTCTTAAAGGACTGTCAATTTAGAAGAGCTGTGGTGAATGGTGTGAAGATTCAAGGAGTGCCATTCAAGGCAGTGAAGATGATATCCGGGGATATTGTTCTCTGTATCCCTCTAAACTTCTCTTCATTTTGGATGCTTATTCTAGTATAGGAACTTATATTAGCCAGAATTTCCCCAACTTGAATTTTATATTACTATTGTAGAACTAAACTCTCATACTAGGGATTTTGATGTAGTAATGGTTTCGTCTTCCAAATTAAAATAATAGTAGATTTGCTGTTTCCTTGTGTTCCATGTTATGTGATATATATTATTGAACTTATAGCCTTTTCCAGGCGAGATGTTCTTTCCCCTGAATTGATTTTTATTACATGTCCATCTTTACTCTTTTTTGGCGGGTACGGGTTCTAGTTGTATGAAAAAAGGTAATAAATTACGATGGCGAGGGAACTATAGAGTGTCTGGACTGCTGACTATAGCCTATAGGCTCGTGTGTGGACATAGCGTATGTGGGCGTGTTTTCAGCTACCTTTTATACGCATTTGCTGGGGGGTTTCTTGAATTCATAAACAAACCCATAAAAGCTTACAATGGATTCAAGTTTCGCTGCCATGTGGTTCTCTTTAGCGCACCTATTGGAGATTAGGTACCTAGGCACCGGGTAAAAAATAGCAAACCGACATGTCTAGGCATCGGAAGAGCTGTGTTACTGATTTGGTCATGTATTCGTTTTGCTACTTGTTGAACAATTGAAAAAGTGATTACACCCCATAAGAATTAAAATTTAAATTTGGATAGAATAAGTGAAAAAGGTCAAGAGATCCCTCGTAGTTTTTATCCCATTGGGTGTATCCTTTGCTTGCCACACTCCCGAAACTTGTGGGCGCAGTGTGCGGTGTGATTTGTTTTACTTCTCCCTCGTTCTACTTATTGTAGATTTTTGTTAAAATTAATTCGTTCAGCGCCCTTATTATGGCTCATTAAGCGTGTAATAATAAGTTATTATACTTTTGGTATCTGGTTATTACCAATCCTTGTGGGATGTAACCTCTAGTCAACTGGCTCATTCTAGATTTATCTCTCATTGTGAGATTTCTATGACCTTGTGGCGAAAAAGCGGCACCAGTCCAAGGTTGTTTGGCCTCGCCCGCGTCTGGGCGGCGACACACCGTTGGCCCGGTGGGTCGCCCAAGCTGGGGCGGCAGGTGCCGATCTGGCCCTAGGGGTGGGTGTGAATATCCCACATACCTATTAACGGGGGTCAGCTGTGTCCCCGACTGTTTAGTCTGCCCTCTGTAGGGACATCTGAGCATCTGCCTTCGCTCCCCTGTCAGTGTTCCTTTGTTATTTTCCACTGCGGTCTTAAGGCTCTTCTCTCTTCGCTCTGGCAAGCAGACATATCTCCAGTGGGTGGCTTGTCTCGATGAGACAGCCCAAGTTGGTTGAATTGAGCCCCTTAAGTGCTGCGTCTGTAGTCGACGAAAGTTGAAAGACACTTAGCTTGGCCAGACAGCGACACGCCGGATTTACTAGGAGAGCCGCAAAAGGAGCGACGAGAGACCACCACAAGTCAGGCACACAGCCAGACTGATGTGGATGTGGAGTCGAGGTTTACGACCAGTGACACAGTCGACGCCCCAGATGCCTCCAATTAACAAAGGTAACCGTCAGTGGCGTGTGTGCCTACCAAGGGGGCCCCCCCAATAATACTGATAATAAAAACCGGACCCTCAACGTGTCTCTATTGGGTCCGCAGACCTTGCGAGACGTACATTCACTGGATTCTCTGGAATGGGCGGCCCGTCCTCCCAGTGGATGGTAGCGTTTGTGTGCGTGTCCTTTTCTCGACTTGTTTTCTCCGGCCAAAGAGTCACTACGGGTATGCCGCCACCCGTCCCGGCGGGCCGAGCTCGAGTAATAAAAAGAACGCTCCCCGAGTTCCCCATCGGAAGCCAGGAGACGGGTGTATCGACCCAGCCGTCTGTTACCTGCACCTCATGTCCTCTGTACACACTCTCTGTGTGTTCGGGCCGGCGCTTAGCCCAGGTCCCAGAGTCACAAGAGGTTGAATGAACTTGAACAGATAGTTTAAACCTACAATCTCTCATTGTGTCTAACAGCGTGTAGTTGAAGAACCTTTTTTACCTGTGTGTGAAAGTGTGTTTCGGAACCTCCGATATAGATAAAGAAACGTATAGATTCCTTAGGGGAATACCTGTGACTTATGTTCAAGCAAGCTCTAGACATTGCCATCGTAGGCTTTGTTCATTTTTCTATTAATAAAACCGATGTAACATGGCTAATAAAATGATTCTTTTAATAACATATTGGTAAAGTTATAATTCAATCTGCCTCTCGAGTACCAGGAAGATTTTTTACATCCTATTTCATTTATCTTTGTACTCTTCTAATACAAACAAAATTGCCTTACTTTGTCAAATATTAAACCTAGTTTCTTATTCTTTGATATATTTCTTAGTTTAGACTTAACGTTTACAAGACAGGGCAAGTTAACAGATTCACAATTTGCAAATCCAAACTAAATGAAATTTCTATCTTCTTTTATTCCCCTTACTGAATTATTTCTTTCTAGCAACTATAATTTAAGTAAGCTTGATAATCAAAGACCAAAAGATAACTCAACCGAAACCTTTATTGAATGAAACCAAATTACATATGTTGCCTTTTGCATAAAGAAAATTAGGAGCACAACATGCAAAAAGTCTTTAATAAAAACAAGAAGAAGATAGAAAATAAGTCAAACTCAAGCCCTCTTGAGAGGGCGTCACACCTCGTAGGAACTCTTGAGATGTTCTTTGCCAATGTCCATAAACAGGTGAGCCACGAACAATATTAAGTTGACCAACTCTTCGTTTTCATCTCTTAATTTCTAAGCAACTACTTTTATGGTATTTTTTCGTACTGCTATTCTAATACTACATTTTTTGCCTACTGCATAATGCATATTAATAATGCATCATTTCCTTTTGATTTTGGATTACAATTTATAGAAGGGAAGAGGTTTGGTATATGTATTTGATGGATGGTTTGGCTCCAAAAGGTGCTTTAGATGATCGCTTCTTGGGAAAATCT
Organism: Jatropha curcas; assembly: GCF_014843425.1. Next base: position 1,499,062 of record NW_023591078.1, on the reverse strand, counting down.
CGACCTATGCATGGTAAGGACATGTTTTCTGATGAAAAGACGCAATTACGTTCTCCTGGAAAGACATGTACTCGCGCATCGCGCTTGTACAAGGTCGCGCTCGCGACTTCTGCTCCAAATGCTTCTGCCTTCTAACAGTGAATTGCGCGCTCGCGCAAATGGAAGGCTGCGCTCGCGCCATTTCGCTTGGCAAAAACCTTCTGTCCTCTCAAAAAGTGATTTGCCTCGCGCCTCGCGCAGATTGGAAGGCGCCGCCTGTTGCGGACTTGGCTTTTTCCTGGGTTGTAGGTTGCGTGTCGCGCCCGGGCGACATTTTTCTCTGGGTGTCTCTTGCGATCGTGGCCCCTATATTCTTTTTCCTCCAACGCGACACCTCCTTCGCATCGCGGAAGTCTGCTTGAGAATTTTCCTTCCATTTTTATCAACTTTTTGTTCCTCTTTTTCTATATAAAGCAAGCCTTTTTTCCATTCCTTTTGCTCAAATTGTGTTCCATATATCACTTTGAATATAAATAACGCAACTACAGAGCAAACGTTTAAAATATATAAATAAATATATTATCATTGGCAAACGTAATATGAAATAAACATGTAAAATAAATCCAAACCGCTTTGCGAGGTTATACAATTCCTCCACACTTAGCTCTGCTTTGCTTGTCCCTAAGCAAAAAACATTTATCTTCTTTTGAATCTGTTGATCATGTTTATTTTTTTACTCGATTTGATTTAGACTTCTTAAGTAATTACTCAAAGATAAGAGATTAGGTCGTAGATTTTATGAAACCAATAATATAAATGAAGGTGATACATCTAAAATCCATATACTTTGAAAGTTATATGTTACGACTAAACGACACTTAATATTACTATAATGTAATACAAATAAGTTCTTACGTCATAATCATATATAATAGTATATAGTGCATGTCTTCGTCCTCATAGAATGTGAAAAAATAAGACTAGTATTAGACCCAATCCATAGAACAACACATAGTAATATGTTTCAATTATCTCAAGGAACTTTTTACAAGGAGTAAACTTATTTCTTTTCATAAAGATGGTACTGCCTGATTTTATGCTCCCATACCACTTTCTCATTTTGTATTTTCCTTTTGTGGTTGCATCTTTATGCTCCATACCAACATTTTTCTTTTGCATCACATTTTCTTTTTTAACTATAGAGCATATGCGGGAACGATTAAATGGTAAGTTGGCTTGCATTTTATGCTCCGTTACCATTTTGTTTTTAGAACGGATTTCCATTATTCCTCTATCGTATATTTTTTCTCTCTTAAATACTTCATCCTTTATTTGATAAGAAAATACAAAGTATTATGGCCTTTTAGTTTCCCCTTTTCTTCCTCATTCTTTATTAAGTTAAGATTCATGCTTCTCTAAAGCCAAAGATAATGTCTAGATAGTTAACTAAAGATTAACATTTGCTAAACAAAAATTTACATATGTCATATGTAATAAACTTTAATACTTAAGTTCCATATAGCATTTAAATCTCTTAATCATGGTTATATTATTTCAAGATTTCTATTTCAACAAAAATCATAAACAAATCAACATGTAGAGACTAAAAACTATGAAACTAAAGGGCCAAGATAGTTGATTTTTTTTTTTTTTTAATTGTCACATTTTTTTTTTTTAACTTAACTTAACTTAATTGAAATGAAATGAAAAATGTAGGTCCTCCCCCACACTTGAAAGACACAATGTCCTCATTTTGTGGTGAGGAATATATTTCAAAGAAACACACATTGGCACATGCATAAAACACACAATAAAGTACTAAAAAATAAAATAAAAACCAAAGTAAGGATCAGAAAAACCTTAGGCCTCCGGAGAACCTGGAGGTGACCGGAAGTGGAATTCGATGTTTTTGTTTCTGGAAATGTTTCATCCCCACTTTCCGTTCCATACCTGCGTTGGTTTTTCTTGGATTTTGTGCAATTTTATCCCACTGTCGAAAACTGTGGACCTCAAATTTTCCTGGGATTGCCGTAATGCATCCACTTTACTTCAAAACTTGCTTTCCATCCAGGCGAACTTCATCTCTTCTTCTTCTGCTTTTTTTTGGCCTTTTGTTTTTGACGGTTTATAGTTCATATATGGATGGAGGAGTATCGTTGAAATCAAAAACAAAAAATGGGGTTGTTGTGAGTGTATTGCCTGGCAGGGTTGGGGATATTGACGAGGAATTAGAAACCCTGGAAGGAGAAGGGTGATTTGAATTCTGGAAAAGACAGTTGTGACTTTCTGACCGTATTGGACAGTCGCGCTTGCGAATTCATTCGCCTGATCGCATCTCAATTTGCTCTTGCGAATGGCTTTCGTCCACCTTTCTTGACTCTGTGGCACCCCTCATTCGCCGTCGTGGCTTGCTTTTATCGCGATCGCGAATTGTTCGATCTCAAAAACTTCTGACTTTCTTTATAACTAAAGTTCGCAGCGCCAGCGTTATATTTTTATCACGGTCGCGATCATGATCTCACCTGTTGTCTTCTTTTTTTTTCATTTTTATACAGATTATCGGCCGCCCGCGCTTCCATAAATCGCTGCTCGCGTAATCTTGTTCTGCAAAGGCACATGTGCTGCACCATTTAAACAAATATTGTCCTTTTAAGCCCCAGATTTTTGGCTTCTTAATCAAGAAAATATTCAAATGTTAAAACCTTAGAAGAAACAAAAATAACACTAGAAGTAACATTACATATATATTATAATATACTATATTTAGATCAAAAATGTTGTAAATACATAATTAAGGAAATTTCTTTTAAAATGACAAAACACCGTTCCGGCAACGGCGCCAAAACTTGTTGGCGGGTTTTTTTTTTCCCTTTTTCCTTTTTTTTTTGGAGGTTTTTCCCGCAAGTATACGGATCGGCAACGTAGTAATAAAAAGACTCAGATTCCCACGAGGAACGGTATGGTTCCACTTTTTACTACTCATCTTACACTTTATGTATAGCATAAAAGATAAAATGATTAAACTACATTATATTTAAGTATAATTAAACTATACTATTAATTCTATAGATAAAGATATAGTAGAATACTTAGAAGAATTGGATCTGCATTTAGATTTTTTTTCTATAACAAAACGTGTAACATGCAATAAATGATTCTTTAATCACATATGGTAAAGATTAATCAACTCTCGGTACAGAATTACTCTATTTATTATATGTATCTCTACATACAACAAATGCCTTTACTTTGTTCAAAATTAACCTAGTCGTTATTCTTTGATTATTTCAATAAGTTAGAACTTAACTTTGACAAAGCAAGTTTAAAGATTCACTTGCAAATTCCAACTAAATGAATTCATCTTCTTTGATCCTATACTGAAATTATTTCTTTCTGAGAATAAATTTAAGTAACGCTTTGATTTAAACAGACAAAAATCAACTTAACGAAACTTATATTTGAATGAAACCAATTAACATTGTTGCTTATGGCATAGAAATTATGAAGCACAAATAACAATGCAAAAGTCTTTTAATAAAACAAGAGAAAGTAAAATTAATCAAACTCAAGCCTCTTTGCAGGCGGTCACACCTCGAGGAAACATTTCTGTGTATGTTTCTTGCTTTTTCTATCAAGAACAATAATAAGTTGACTCTCGTCATCTTATTTCTAAGCACTAACTTTATTATTCTTTTACTGTATTCTCATACTACATTTTGCCTACTGCATTAATGATATTACATAATGCATCATTTCCTTTTTGATTTGGATTACAATTTATAGAAAGAGGAAGAAGGGTGTGGTTATTTGATTGATGATTGTTGGCCAAAAGGGCTTTAGATGACTCCTCTTGGGAAAAGTCCCGACCTAGTGCATGGGAAGGACATGTTTTTTGATGAAAAGACACAATTACAGTCTCCTGGAACATGACTCGCGCTCGCGCTTTGGTACAAGGTCGCGCTCGCGACTTCTGCTCCAAAAATTGCTTCTGCCTCTCAAAAGTGAATTGCCGCGCTTCTGCGCAAATGGAAGGGCGCTCGCGCATTTCGCTGAGCAAACCTTCTGCCTTCTCAAAAGTTGATTTGCCGCTCGCGCAGATGGAAGGCTGCGCTCGCGGACTTGGCTTTTCTGGGATGTAGGTTGCGCGCGCGGACTTTTTTTCTGTGTGCTCGCGGACTGGCCTATTCATTTTCCAACGCGGACCTCCTTCCGCATCGCGAAGTCTGCTGAGAAATTTTCTTCCATTTTTACTCAAACTTTTTTGGTCCTCCTTTTCTATATAAGCAGCCTTTTCATTTCCTTTGCCTCAAATTGTGGTCCTATATCACTTTGAAATAAAAAACAATACGGAGCAACGTAAAATATATAAAAATAACATACATTATGCAAAACTTTATGAATAAAACCATAACAAAATTATGCCCGCTTTGCCCGAGGCTATTCACTAGGCCTGGTGGAAGCCAACTTATTTTGAGACAAAACCTACATTATTCATATGCTTTCCAAACTTCAATTCATATGGAGGTATTTCCTAGTGAAGAATCCTAATGCCCATGTCACCCAAATTTCCTGGCAGATTTGTGATAATTCAAAGGCAAACAGAGTTTCTGAGGATGCCATAAAATTGATGGACTGTTTTCCTTTCACTCTAAGGGATAAGCCGATTCTTGGTTACAATCATGCCCTGTTGGAAGTTTTACTACATGGACAATGAATTTGCCCCATCAGGGATCAAGAGAGTTTGTATGAAGCTTGGGGAAAGATTTAAGGAATCTATTGCAGGAGTGCCACATCATAGCCTATCCAAGTTGGTTACAGGTACAAACTTTTTTTATATTGCATTATCTCTAACATAAAGATTACTTTACGATGTACTGGTGGTGGATCTTTTGAAAGAAGGAAAATTGCTAAGGCATATGATTGATAAAAGATGATGGCAAGCAACAGCCATTATCAAAACAGTTGAAAGTGAAAGCCCTGTAGGGAGTTTGTGTGAGATGATTTGCCATATTATCGCACTCAATGCCAAGGTGGATAATATGGTTAAGGAAAGTTGGATTTGTTGAAAACTAAACTCTGTTAATTCTTATTGCTGCAGCATGTGACAGGTGTAAATGGACAACATGGAATTAGAGATTGCATTGGGACTTCTTTAAATCAACAAACATTTGGGGAGCAAGCCAACTATTGTTGATGAATCAAGGAAGAAGAATACTACCTATTTCCTAACTCTTACGATCAACAGGTTGGAGGATATCATTTCTAATCTTTTCTTATGGGAACTCAAACACCCACTCTTGAATACACCACCAGGTTTCTTCCTCTCAAGAGAAGAATTAACTCATGTGATCTTTCTCACTGTTCTCTTCTAATCTAATATGGAGTTTCCTGAAGCGAAAACTCGGGAAAATCACAATAGATGCAACAATGCTGCGATAGGAACTTAGTTCTTCAACTCGTAGCCAGGTTTATGCTAACATGTGGCCTCTAGACCTCAGGTACAGTTACCCTAGTAACTCACTGAAACAAATCCCAGGAATAAAATAGGTACCAAGCTTTCACTTTTGAGGAATGGCAGAACAATTGGAGGATCCACCCAGGACGGAGGCCGAGAAGGGAGGAGCATGAAAAAAAGATCCCCATGCGTTGACTTGCGAAGAGAAAGATTGAAGTGAAAAACCTATGTTCCACCTGTTCCTTTCCCACAAGGCTCAAGAAATCACAAGATGATAAAGAGTTTCCTCAAATTTCTGATATGTTCAAAAAGCTGCAAATAACAATCCCTTTGTGCTGAAGCCCTTTGCCTCAACATGCCCAGTTATGTTAAAATTTTGAAGGAGATCCCGAGCAAAAAAAGGAAGATCGATGATTCAAAGGGGAAACGGTAATGTTAACAGAGTATGTGTGTGTAATCATTAACAACAAATTGCCTCCAAACGTTAAAGATCCAGGAAGTTTTTCTATCCCTTTTCTAATATTTGGAAAACTTGTTTTTGAAAAAGCCTTTAGCAGATTTTAGGGTGCAAGCTTTAATATTATGTCTTATGAGGTTTTTAAGATGCTAGGGATGGGAGAGCTGAAACCAACGAAGAATGTCTTCTACAATTGGCGGATCCGATCAATCAAATATCCAGGACTTGTAGAAGATTGTGCTCGTCAACATAGTAAATTTATTTTCCTGGATTTCGTTTATTCTTGACATGATGGAGATAGAGAAGGATCCCTTAATCCTTGGAAGACATTTCCTTGCAACTGCCAAAGCATTAATACATGTTTACGAGGGTAAGTTTAACTTAAAGGTTAGGTCAAGGAGGAAGTTGTTTTTGATGTCTTAAATCTTGTAAGCTTCTATGTATTATAATGATTGCTTTCTAGAATTGATGTTATTAATGATTGTGTAAAGACCCTTGAATGTGTGAAAAATAAAAGTGAACCATTTATAAAGGTGACATTAAATGATAAAGCATCAAAGTAGGAAGTAGTGAATCACCAAAGTAAGAATTAAAAAAACAATCCCATCTCATTTAAAATATGCATTCTTAGGTGGAGAGTAATTCTTTTCTGTCATTTATTTCCTCCACTTATCACTTGATAAGAGAAAATTGTGTTTGCAGGCTTCTAGAAACAAAGAAAGCTTATAGGTCGGTCCATCGCAGATTTGATAGGGGATAAGGTCCAAGTGTGTGCATTGCACAAGATTCTTTGATCGAAGAGGACTACAAACCTACAGTTGAGCATCAATTGGAATTAAATCCCAAACATTGAAGGAAGTATCAAAAGACTGAAATCATTAAGCTTTTTGGATGCATGGCATGTATCATATTCCAATCTCCAAATAGTAAAGTGGGTAAGTCCTGTTTCAAGTTGTTCCAAAGAAAAGGAGGTATGACAGTTGTTCTAACAAGAATAATCAGTTTAATTTCCTACTAGAACTGTCAACTAGAACTGTCACAGGTTGGCGTGTGTGTATTGATTTTCAAAAATTGAACAAAGCAACACGTAAAGATCACTTTCCTTTACCTTTTATTGATCAAATGCATGAAAGACTTGCAGGTTACCCTTACTACTATTTTCTAGATGGTTATTCAGGGTATTTGCAAGTACCTATAGCTCTTGAGGATCAAGAAAAGACTACCTTCACTTGCCCTTATGGTACTTTTGCTTATAAGAGAATGCCTTTTGGGTTGTGTAATGCACCTGCAACTTTTCAAAGGTGTATGATGTCCATATTTTCTGACATGGTTGAAAAATTCATTTTGAAATATTTATGGATGATTTTTCTGTGTTTGGTTCTTCTTTTAATTCTTGTCTCTATAACCTTTCTCTAGTAATGCAGCAATGTGAGGATCTAACCTTGTTTTGAATTGGGAAAAATGTCACTTTATGGTTAGTGAAGTATTGTTTTAGAGCATAAAATCTCAGAAAAGGGATTGAAGTGGACAAAGCCAAAATAAAGGTAATTGAAAAGCTTCCACCTTCAAATTCAGTGAAGGGAGTAAAGAGTTTTCTTGGCCATGCAGGTTTCTACTGGAGATTTATCAAGGATTTCTCAAAAATCACAAAACCTCTTTGTAATTTATTAGTTAAGGATGTTCCTTTTTGTAATTTATTAGTTAAGGATGTTCCTTTTGATTTTAACAAAGAGTGTTTGAATGCTTTTAACAGATTGAAGAATGAATTGATTTCAGCTCCTATCATTGCTGAATCGGATTGGAGCCTACCTTTTGAACTCATGTGTGATGCTAGTGATTATGCTATAGGAGCTATTCTTGGGCAAAGAAGAGAAAAGAAGTTGCATGTTATTTATTATGCTAGTCTTACATTAAATGATGCACAATTAAATTATGCCACCACTGAAAAGGAGCTTCTTGCTGTTGTCTTTACTTTTCATAAATTTAGAGCATATTTAAATTTAGAGCATATTTGATTGGAGCTAAAACAATAGTCTATACTGATCACTTCGCTATTAAGTACTTGTTAGAAAAGAAAGATGCAAAGCCTAGACTCATTCGTTGGGTTCTTCTTTTGTAGGAATTTGATTTGGAGATTCATAATAAAAAGGGAACCGGGAACCGTGTAGCTGATCATTTGTCAAGGCTTGAGTTGGGGGAAGATAAGTAAGAGGAGTTGCAAATCAATGAAGATTTCCCCCATGAACATCTCATTCTTCTAACCAATATGCAGGCTCCATAGTATGCCGATATAGTTAACTATCTTGCTTGCAAAATTACTCCTCCTAATCTTTCTTATCAACAAAAGAAAAAATTCTTTCATGATCTTAAATATTATTATTAGGAGGAGCCTTCCTTAACTATCTTGCTTGCAAAATTACTCCTCCTAATCTTTCTTATCAACAAAAGAAAAAATTCTTTCATGATCTTAAATATTATTATTAGGAGGAGCCTTTTTTATTCAAGTATTGTAGTGACCAACTCTTTAGACGATGTGTGCCGGAAGAAGAGATGAAAAGTGTTCTTCATTTTTGTCATTCAATGGAATGTGGAGGACACTTTAGAGCGAGCAAGACGGTAGCACGTGTTTTAGAAAGTAGTTTATATTGGCCTAACTTATTTAAAGATGCTTTTAACTTTGTTCATCTTTGTGATCGTTGTCAAAGATTAGGGAATATCTCAAAGAGACATGAGATGCCATCGAACAACATCCTTGAAGTGGAGATTTTTTATGTTTGGGGTTTGGATTTCATGGGGCCCTTTCCCTCTTCTTATTCCAACCAATAAATTTTAGTGGCGGTGGATTATGTCTCCAAATGGGCGGAGGTAGTTGCTTTTCCCAACAATGATGCCAAGAGTGTGATGAACTTCATAAAGAAATACATTTTTCATACGTCATTGTACCCCTCGAGCATTAATCACTAACGGAGGTAAGCATTTTTGCAATAAGTACTTAGATTCCCTTCTTTCAAAATATGGTGTTACTCATCGTGTAGGTACCCCATACCATCCAAAAACTAGTGGACAAGTAGAGGTCACAAATAGGGAAATCAAGAAAATTTTGGAAACTATAATTGGACAATCAAGGAAGCACTGGTCCAAGAAGCTCGATGATGCACTTTGGGCATATAGAACTGCTCTGAAAACACCAATTGGTATGTCTTCGTATCGAATAGTCTATGGTAAGGCATGTCATCTACCTGTTGAGTTAGAACGCAAAGCATATTGGGCAGTCAAGTTTCTCAATTTTAATACCAACGAGGTACGTAAAAAGAGGTTGCTTCAACTGAATATGATAAATGAAATGAGGCTCCATTCTTATGAGAATGCCAAAATCTATAAAGATCGTACTAAACAATGGCATGATAAGCACATCATTGTGAGAGGTCTGAAGGTCGGCCAACAGATATTGCTCTATAACTCCAGGCTTCATCTTTTTTCAGGAAAATTGCGCTTTAGGTGGTCCGGGCCATTCACGATCAAAGAAATTTTTCCTCATGGAACAGTTGAAATAATGAATGGGAATCGGAGCTTTAAGGTCAATGAACAACGATTGAAAGTTTACCAGGATGGAGGTTTTGATCCAGTGAAAACCGCTCTCAGTCTTGCCTAAATTGGGTCTAGTGCGTAGAGCTTAACGACGTTACACAAAAGTGCTTATAGGAGACAACCCATTTTCTTTTCTTTAAATTCTTCCATTTTGTTTTATTTTTGTTACTTTTTCGTTTATTTTTTCCAAAATTTTAATCATTCTTGCCTTGTGTTGTTAGTCCAAAAATTTTCAGGTAAAACAAGAACTCAGGCTCCAGCATGCCCTGATCGTGCAGGGCGTGCTCTTCAACACAGTCGTTCTATTAAAAGGGGAACTCTTTCCAGGTTCAGAGGCTAGCACGCCTGTGCAGGTAAGCCGTATTGTCTCATAAGTTCAGAGGCTAGCACGCACCAGCCGTGCACCTCAGCACGCCCGTGCCAGGAAAAACTGTTGATCTCCAGTCGTGCTCACCTCAGCACGCCTGTGTTGCCACCACCTCGCGAGGTCCACAGCTCAGCACGCCCCAACCATATCAGACAGCACGGCCTTCCCACACTGTGAAATTTATTTTTTAAAATAGCGTGCTATGACTTTTCAATTACCGCGCAAACCCTATCTCCTTCTCCCTTTAAATAGCACACGTTCTTCTTCATTTTCTTCACCTCTTTTCCATTTCCTCTCTACCAAAACTCTTCATCTTCCATTTTTTTCTCTGATTTTCACCATGCCTCCACGATACAAGAGACAAAGATCTATCGCTTCAGTGGCAGCAAGAGTCTGACCCACGGCTCCTCCATCACCACCTCCTCCCGCGGGTCCTGCTCCTTCACCATTCGAAATTGACACGCTCGAGCAGCAAGAAAGGTACACTAAACTCTCTCTCCAGCTTATTTTTCCCAACCGTTTCATTGATGAAAATGCTTTAGCAAAAATAGGACTTAGAGATGTTGTACTAGAGCCTCTTAAGCGAATTGGGTGGGAGAACTTTATTGCTATGAAGGATTTCATGTATGCTCCCATGACTTTAGAATTTTTAAATTCTTATTCTACTGATATTTCTGTATTGCCTGATGCATATCTTAGTAAGATTAGTTTCAGACATTTTGGCAGAAATTATGAATTATCGGTGAATGAGGTGAGCCATATATTTGGGTTTACCACTGAGAATGCCATTAAGCAAATACCCAAAGATTTCAATGATCGTGGAACATGGACAAGATTGACTAGGGAAATTAGGTACAATCCTAGATTATCGAAAGCCTCAAACCTAAGAAACTCAGCATATAGGTATATTCATAAATTTTTGGCTAACATAATTTTTGGACGTAGTGAGAATGATGGGGTGTTGAGCCTACATGAATTATACTTTATTTGGGCAATGGACTAGGGCATTCTTTTTAATGTTGGTTTTGGTTATGCTAACGATGGTCTAGAATTGCAAGGGCAGAAAAGGGAGCTATTATGATTGGATGTTTTGTGACCCATATTGCTTCTTATTTGAGAGCGTGGAACCCTGTTTTCGACTGGTTTATGATATTGTGTGAGGTGGAAAGGGTACTAGACTCGATATTGATGTTTTGGTGCATATGAGGTTAGTAGAGAAGGTAGGGGATACATTCCATATTATGGGATCCCGAAAAGTAAGACCTCAGGGTGAGGAAACTGAAGAGGGTGATGACACTAATATGGAGGAGGACATTCCACATTCTTTCCCTGGTTTTGGTACTTTTTCTAGTGCAGGTACATCTGGAGCTGGTCCTTCCTTTCAAGGAGCATCCGATTTGTCCAATGAAGAGGTTCTCGCACGTATGATGTCTAGAATAGACATGTTTGATGCTCGCTTTCATGGAATGGAGACCATGATTTCTGACAGGTTCCAATCCATAGAAATTATGCAAGGGAGCCTCGATTCTCGAATAGATACCATGCAAAGTCAATATCAAGGAATCGCAAGTCAACTCCAAATTGTGATACAGTTGCTGCAGTCGGATCCACCTCCACCACTTGAGGAATGATTGTTGTTTTTCATTGTTTTTCTTATTGTTTTTATTATTACTTTGTACTTCTTTAATTTTTTCCTTTTTATTCAGACCGCATTCTTGTTTATATTAAGTATTTCGCATATAATGTGTTTTGTTTTAATGATTCTTTTTTGTAACTTTTAGAATTTCCGGCGCCCAACTCTTGTCATATCAATTCCTTCCTTTTTATTGTATTTTTCAATACAATGGTGGTAATAGTTTCTCAGCTCTAATATCTTTTTTGCATCATTCTTGATAATATAATAAGTTTGGGGAATTGATAAAACACACATTGGGGACAATGTGCTAGATTAGGTAGGGGCAAGGAAAATTTTAGTTAAAATTTAATGTTATTTGTTCCATTAGCTTAATATGGTCGGAATAATTGTGAGCAAGCTTGAAAATTATCATAATTTAGTAACTTGTGATAAATTTAGTTGTTTTTCTAGTCTAGTATGTTTAAGCTTTAATTTAATATGGTCGGAATAATTGTGAGCAAAGCTTGAATTATCATAATTTAGTTAAACTGTGATAAATTTAGTTGTTTTTCTAGTTAGTAACTTGTGATAAATTTAGTTGTTTTTCTAGTCTAGTATGTTTAAGCTTTAATTTAAATTTTTGACTTAACATGATTATTTGATTTAACCATTTTGTTTTTAAGATGATGAACACTAGTTTTGTAAATTTTATGGTATGTCGGTATGTCTTAATCAAAATTTATTTAACCTTGGTATTCCTAGAACAAATTAGAATTTTCCTTTGAGGCAAAATTTTAAATGCTCACATTTAGAAAGAGATGATTTAGGCATTCTTTGTTGAACTTCATATTTAGCCTAGGCCTCCTAAGTTAAATTATGACATTTGCAACCAATTTGAAGCTTATAACCAAAATTTTTCTCGTTTACCCTTTTTAAGCCTAGCCGTTAAAACAAATTTAAATTCTTACCCTAAGTGCGATAATATATAATTGAAGGATTTGATTTTATTAAAACATAGAAATAAAAGGGAAAAATTCTCATTAATAATAGCAAATGAAGCAATTAGAAAACTCAAAGAGAAATACTCCATAAAAGAAGCAATCAATCAAGAATTCAAGTTTGGGGAGTTGAAGCAAGGAAGAAATTATCAAAGTATTATAAATAGACCTTGCCAAAGTATCTCTAATTTTGAGTTAGTGAAGAACTTCAAGTTAATCTCCCTTTACAAGTGAAAAATTGTTTTGATGTAATGAAAATCTTGAGATTATGCATTTTTTTGTGCTTTTTATCTATCTTCTTATCCTTTCCCTTGTTAGCTAAATTATACCCCTAAAACCCATTATAACCTTAATAAAGACCATTTGATCTTTTTAATTGTGTGTATTTTGATTGTGGAGAAGGGATGATTAATTTAGCCTATGGGAATGTTGAATTTATATTGTTAAACATCTTATTTATGTTGAATTTATATTGTTAAACATCTTATTTAAAGGTTAATAATTTTTGTGAAAATTCATATTCTATTTGTCATAACTTGAATAATTATTGGTGTAGAAAATCTTATTAACTTATGTTTAAATTAAGGAATATGTTTTGTTGAGAATTGAATTTTTGCTAGAATATAATTAGCAAAGGAAACACTTGATTTATTCTCATGTTAATAATTTTTGATATTTTTGAGATTGTGAATAGTTATCTCCAACCATATTAAGCTAGCTTTGTTAGTTTGTTTAACTCCTGTTTTTCTTTTTTTTTTTTTTTTTTTTTTTTTTTTTTTTTTTTCTTATTTTTCGTTTGTTGCATTTGAGGACAAAGCAATGGTTTAAAGTTTGAGCGAGATTTTGCACTACAAGATAGCTGTTATTTCTATATAAATTACTAAAGTTTAATTAGGTTTGATGTCTAGAATTGTTTTAAATTCAACTTTAACATCTACCGCTTTTTACTTTAGTTTTATTATTTTTTGTTGTACAGAACTTCCTAATCACAAACCAGCGAAAGAGATTGGCCTATAGTATTTTTAATATAGTTTTTATTAGGTTTTTTAGAATTTTTAATTACTTTAATTAGTTTTTATTTAGTTTTATTTATTTTTTTGTTTAAAGCTTCCGCGAATCACATTTCACTTGATCTTGGGGAACTTTGCAGCATTTTTATAGGAAATCAATCAAAAATACAGAAAGAGTATTCCTAGGTTCAGACTCTAGTGCGCACTGGGCGTGTCATCTAGCACCCCCGTGCTGTGTTGAAGTGAACAGAGACTCAGGAGCTAGCACGCCCAAGCTGTGCCAAAGAGCACGCCTATGCTATAAGAGGTTGTCGATCTTTGAGCATGCTCACCCTAGCACAGCCTATGCTGCAACTGCCTTGAAGTCTCCAAACCCTGGCATGCCCAAGCCGTGCAAGAGAGCACGCCCGTGCTGCAAGTGACTGTCGATCCTTCAGCGTGCACATCCAAACACGGCTCGTGCTGCATCCACCTCAAAGACTGAGAGCCTAGCACGCCCAGACCGTGCCAAACAGCACGCTCGTGCTGAAGGGCAGACGTTACCTTAGGTCGAGAACATCAGTTCTAGCCCGTGCCACTTGCATGGACCCGCATGAGATGCTTTTCTGACGTGCCAATCAAGTAAATCCTATTTAGATACTGAGAGGATCCTAATTGGAGAGTAATACAAAGCCTAAACTGTTTTCTGCCTTAAGAAGATCTCTTACTCAATAGGAGATCTATTTTCCTAAAAGGATCAGGAAGATATTTTTCAGGAAGCCTATAAAAAGAGAAAGACTATCTATGAAAAAGGATTCTCGATATACCATCCTTTGCTCTATTAATTCCTACATAGTTTTCTCTCTTCCAGACTTCAAGTACTGAAGATTGATGTGAAGATTCAAGGAAGCCATTCAAGCTCATCACCAACTAGTTTTTATTCTAAACCCTCTTTTTGTTTGTTATTCTTATGGAATTATTTACAAATTCAACTGAGTTTTATTAATTACTATGTCGAACTAAACTCTCATACTAGGGATTTGATGTAGCTTAATTTCGATTCCAATTTATAATATTAGATTTGCTTTTCTACTCTAACTAGTTGTGCTCTATTAATGTCGAATACACCCATCTTTGGATGTGGTTCGTCTATTCTTATGGAATTATTTGTAAGCAATCATAATTTCAACTGAGATATTTATGTACATTACCAATCTATGTCGCCGGAACTAAAACTCTAGGCATACTAGGGCATTTGAAGGTGTGAAGCTTAAATTTTCGATTCCAATTTTATAAAGTATTAAGATTTGCTTTCTTTGTTCAATGTATATAGTATATTAATTATTTAGAATATTAATACTTCCCAGGCAATGAGGGTTAACTCCTCCCCACTGAATTGAATTTATTTCATTAGTCAAACAATGACCTGGGAAAGAAGGTGTCCTCATTAATTATTCTGATATCTTGGTCTAAAAGGTATTAATACAGAATAATAGGGACATTAATAAACTGAATGACGGGAAAAGCTCTGAAAACACATCTAGGATATTGGATTAGACCATGGGGTGACCGGAGCTTTTTATACGGATAGTTAATGACCTTATGTTAAACTAATATGCATATCATAAACAAGAAATCATAAAAGAGAATCTGCGGAACCTTAAACTGAATTTGAATTAAATATAGTATTGAATGGCACAATATTGGAAGTAACGTGTCCAGTAAATTAGGACCCGGCGTTATCCAAAAAAGAATAATTATCCGCATAGACAACCTACATCGAAAAGCGCGGTCGTTAGGTATAGAATTCTCTAGAAGTTGAGTATTCCCCTACTTGAACCAAAATTCAAGAACTGAACCATATTTACTAACATTAAATTGGACTAGAAATGTGTAAGTGAAATCAAAGCGACATCTCTAAGTATACAGTTAGGCTTTAATCATTTTGGATGGTCTCGTCGCTTCAATTCAAAATTTGCCGGTATGGGCTTGAGTTTCTTTTATCTTCCTCGCTTTTATCTTATTTTAGAATTTTCTTCATCCAAAATAATTCTCCTTAGTCGTCTAGATTAATGAGACCGTTAACACACAATTTCGCCAGGCGTAATTCTGGGTAACTACAATCCTTGTGGAATGCATATCTCACGGTTCAGGCATCAGTATTTAGTACTTGTTGCGAAGTGTCATCACACTTTGCGGCAAAAAAGCTGTGTTATGGCGCCACTAACTCTCAGCCACCATGGTAGAAAAACAACCAGTATGTGGAGCGTATTTCTATTCTAAGGTAGGCACAGACGTAAGTGAAAACTCCCACCTATCATAGTAAGGTAAAGCCAGTAGAGGCTAGGACGGGTCATAGCGCGCGGCTCCATCACTCCTGGGCCGCTCCGTACACCTCGACTCACGGTGCGCCAGCAAACCGACTAGGTAAAGTAGGTCACAACCCAACGCCTGGCTATATGGTTTGACTCATGGGGGGATTTTTATAAGTTAATGACCTTATGTTATGATATCATAAACAAATCATAAAACTTAATGATTTAATTCATATTTGATTGCACTATTGGAAGACAAGTAATTAGACCGGGTTAAAATAGCTAACAATACATCGAAAACGCTTGTTAGTGATTTTAGAGTTGTTTCCCCTACTTGAAAAATTCAAACTGATTAACATATTACTAAAATAAATTGGATAGAATTAAGTGAAATCAAAATCTCTAGTAGTTTTTAATCATTGGTTTCTTCTAATCAAATTGCCTTGCTTGATTTCTTTTATTTCTCTTTTACTTATTTAGATTTTCATTAAAATAATTCTCCTTAGTGTCGTCTAGATAATAATAAGTTAACACAATTTCGGTATTTGGTATACAATCCTTGTGGAATGATACTCTACTCATTATTTATTACTTGTTGCGAGTTCATACACTTGCGAAAAAGCTTGTTATGGCGCCACTAATTCAGCCACCATGGTAGAAACCCAGATGTGGACATTTTCGGTAGCCAGAGTAACTCCACTAATTTTAGTAGCAGTGAGGCTAGGCGGGTTAGCCCGGTCCAACTTGGGTCAATGATAGTGCAGCAACCACTGGTAGGTGGTCAACAACTGGGTTTAGGTGTAAATAGAGAGTAGTATGAGAATTTTGGATGGTAATAATGCTAATTATAACGATAGTAGGGTTGGTTTGGGGATGAACTTAGAGTAAGATAATAATCAAGAAAACCAACAACAAGGTAGTGATAGTGCAGAAGAAAACCCTAATGATTCTCAGGGAGAGGTCAAGTGTTAATTTTGATATTTGTGTGAGGTTATTATAAGCAAGACTTCAGTCTAAAATTTTATTTTTCTTTTAAGACTCTTTTTTTTCACTTCTCCCTAATTGGGTTTCTATTTCTTTCTTTCTTTTCTTTTTCACTTCTTTCTTGTAATTATAGGGTTGGGTTTTGTTTCTTTTGTGAGCAGCCATTATTGATTGTTACCCATGTTCGTTCAGATAGAGAAATGGACACTTTCTATGTATATGAGTCTCTCAAAAGCTTTAAATTAACACACACCTACATTTCATCTTCTCTTTTTTGTACCTTGGCTAAATGTTGATTTTTTCTTTTAGGTGAATTAGTTTCCAATTAGAATATGAAATTGCATATCTCATGGGTGTGTAGTGTCAATTTTGTTTTTTATTTTTGTCATCCAATGTTAAAAACGTTAGGTTTTCAAAAAACAAAAGTGAAAATTGCTTTTATGTCTAGTATATAATTAACTATTTATTGATGACGAAATCACATTAACGAGAGGAGACACCTACACTTATTATTTTTCTACTTTCTTTTAACTGTTTGGTTCTCTTAATTTAGATGGTCAATAATTTGCATCTTATAATTTAAAATTTTAGTTTCGTCATTAATTTTTCTTCCGTAGACAATAAATTATAAAAATAAATATATTCTCTTATTCACAAAAATAAAAAACTACAAAGAAGCTCTGCTACTATTACTAAATTAAAGTTTTTATATTTATTTAATTGTAAAAGAGGTCTCTATCTAGCTAGCTAACTACATTATCAGAGTTGTGGAGCCATAGCTAATATATCTTTATCAAGAAATTTTATATAAATATATGGATATGAAAAGAAGAAAAAGATATTTGTTTGTTTATATTTCAAAGCTATATTTTTGTCTTGAGCAAATAATAGAGCAATATTATAAATGAAATGGAAGACAAGAAGAGATGAGTACAAGTAAAAAAGGGAATATGACAATGTGATTCTGTTCCCATCATTCTCTGTAAGGAATTAGGAGAGAGGAGAAGCGCCTTCCTCTTTAGCAATTACTAGCTACCAAGTTTACACGTGTCCTTATTTTAGTGGTTTAGGATCTATCTTTATTGAATAAGGAGTTGTTTGGTTGTCCACTTGTAGGATAAAGGCAAGAGGAAAAAGCTAATGATGAGGAATCTGGTCCTCTACTTTTCTCTGTCTTTCTTATATCCAATTCTTGCAAAACGACATTGCGAATAACCTTGAGGCAACCCTAACTCGAGCCATTGTGAATTTCTCTTGCCTTTCTATACATGGTTTCCTGTGATTCAACACAAGCCATGATTTTAAATTAAAGACAGGTATATTTTTAAATTGGTTTTCTTATAGAGGGGATGATGAGTGAATTATATTAGAGTATGTTGGATAAAATTTATCGTTTTGGTAGCTATTAATTTTTTTTAGTAACTTTTCATAAATGTTAAAAACTAAACATTACAAGGGTTGACCTTTTATAAAATGTTACCTTAATCTCTAAAAATTAGTTTATACTCTATGTTACCCACATAATAACAAATAGTGTTTAGCATTTTGATGAGTCAAAACGTTAAAGTTACTTAAAAAGTTGTCATCCAACACAAGTTTTAATTTTCAGCTAATTCTGCACCTAGTTTTATTCGAGTCATATAATTTCAATTTTTTATTTTTTTATTTTTAATTTTTAATTTTTATTTCAATAAAAAGTAATTTACTAAGACTAGATGATTAGATACTTAAAAATCACATATTTCACAAAAAATTATGATGATACAACTACAAAAAGTAAAATTTTTATAGAGGTAATGATAAGGGACTAGACCCCTAACTTCGCCCCAAAGGCTAGCTCGTAGAGGAATGACTGAATCCAGCCTTATACACTAATTCATGATATACTCCGCGGGCGATATGGGACGCATCATCCCCACCCCCATAAGACCCGACTGCCTCGGTCGGTGTTCTGACGAACCCCATGAGACACCGACCCTACGGAGCCAGAGCTCTGATACCAAATGATAAGGGACTGGACCCCTAACTTCGCCCCAAAAGCCAATGCCTACTATCCTCGTGACCGCATGAAGTGCGACCTTGAGACATTTTCCAGCTCGCGGGTTTACTCACTTTCTACTAACTACACTGCTCATGATTTCACCTCCGGCGCGCTCCAGACCGCGCGCCCCGCTGTGGTTCGATGAATCATATGGGATCGCATTACCCGATCCACCCCCCCACTTTTAACGGACCGCGGACTTGCCTCGGTCGGTGTCCTCGTACCGCGACACCGGCCATGCAGACCACGACCTAACGGAGCCAGTTAGCTTCTTCGATAATGCGCCAAATGGAAATAGGACTAAGGAACCCCATGAGACACCGACCCTACGGAGCCAGAGCTCTGATACCAAATGATAAGGGACTGGACCCCTAACTTCGCCCCAAAAGCTAACTCGTAGAGGAAAGACTGATCCCAGCCTTATACACTAGCCTGCGATGTACTCCGCGAGCGATGTGGGACGCATCAGGTAATATTATTTGCATTAATAAATTGGTCCCAAATTAGTGTTTAAGAGAAAATATGATTTCTTTAATTAAATGAAATATATTATTTAAATATGTTATTTGCATTTCTTCTTTTGATTCTGTTGAAGGAGAATGTGATATAAGGAACACCAAATTTATCAAACGGATTTCGTGAGTGATCTCTAATTTATTGGCTATTTAATATGACCTTTTTGTAATTTTTTTTATACATGAGAGGTTCAATAGACCCGAACATCGCTGCAATTAATTTTTTTAGCCTAAAATTAATTGAAAATATTTATATTTATAGACTAATAAAAATAATTTTATAAGAACTATATATGTATTGCCTTATGAGAGTTCTTCCTAATTAATTTTTTTTTAGAATCTATTAATGCCAATGAGAATACGAAAAGGATTAGGTTCATTAATTTAATATAATTTATAAGAATTGATAGGAGAATATCATAGCTTGTAATATAAAAGAAAATAAGTCAATATTTTTTTTCAAAAAATAGTTAAAGATTCAATGATTTAGTGTAGTAGATGTCATTCTCAAAAAAATAAAAAATAAATAAATAAGGTGCAGTAAATGAAAATTGGACTCTAATAAATGATTTGTTTATTTTTTTAATTAAATATCTGTAAATTTTCTGAAAATTAAATCATTTGATAGACAGTCCAGTAGCTCATTGACCATGATTAAACCAAACAATTATTGACCTGAGTTGGCATATAGGCTTATCCAAAAGGGAAAAAATGATTACAACAGCCAACAGATCTCCAATCTTCTTTTTTATATACTAATTTGCACTATTGGGTTCCTAATTCTCCATTAATCACAATAATCCAAAACCAAATCATTTTTATTTTTCAGCAACAGTTTACTCTTTTCATGTATAAGGTTATACTGTCACCCTCCCCTGTATTAAATTAAATAAATAAATCAACTTCTGGAAGAAAGACTAATATTCTTCTCTTTATATAAAGTTGTTAATTAAAAGAAAAATCTAATTAATTAGCAATTTTTAAAGGGTCTGCACTATAATTAAATTAACTAGATGGGAAAGGAGACTTCTCTTATCCTTATCAACTAGAAATCTCTAGAGTAGTGTGCACTGTAATATATTATACAATTATTACGACAACAATCAATCTTTTTCACGGGTAGTCCCAATCTCCGAACTAATTTTTTTGTCCAGTAAAAATTATCAACCATTGAATGGCCTTCAGGCAACATTTCTTTTGCTAACTGCACAAACTATAAGTTTACGGCAATAATTTAACCTAGAATGGGAACAGAACGAAGACTTTCATGCGTATCGGTATCGTGCAAACTAGACGACTCTCATAGTAGTTAGTGTGCCACGTGTCGTCTACATGGTATATTATTCAACAGAATAATTCACTTAAACACGACGAGGACAATCAATCTGTTTCAGCCGGGATAGTCCCAATCCTCCGAGATCTCTAATTTTTCTTTTGGTCCAGGATAAGAGAATTTCATTCAAGCATTGAATGGTGCCTTCAGGCAACCATTCTTTGCTAACTGCCACAAAGCGAATCGATACTAACCACCGTATTCTTCAAAAAAGTAGGCTGGCTTGACCGGCTAATGCTCACGAATCCGTTGGTATACTCGGTGGCCCACAAAGATAGGAACTGAATGATTTTCGGCAGTCAACACAAAAAGAAAGAAAGACGGCCCACAAGTTTCACTGTTAGCTGCACTTTAGCATGTCAAACAACTTACATTTGCTGCATTCGTCTCGCAGCCGAATTCCTGCGTACGATATGCTTATCCCAGATGCGATCATGCTCTACTCTCCCCACTATCGCATCGAGGTTATCCCAATAAAATCATCCCTTGCATTGATTAACCATACTGAAATTAATAAGGGGCTGGAGGCGGTCTTTCATGAACTTACCGAAATAGATGTTCGCCTGACCCACTGGAAACTCGGAGGTTCACCATGAATGTATCCATTCGTAATAAATTTTCCACAAACCTATTTTTTGCATAAATGGAAATTGTAAATTGTATCGTGGATATCTAAGAAGGCGCTCTATTTCGACCAACCTTCTTGTGATACATGGGACACCCGCTACACTTAATTTACCATCCATAACAACTAAGATCACCCAACTGGCAAAAACTGTATGAACGCCTAGCCGTAATTCCTTTATACAGAAAACTCTTGGTCCTTAAGGTGAGCAAGCTCATGGTGGCTCCACCAACTGCAAACTGTATGAACGCCTCCAATCCTTACAAGAACTCTTGTCTTAATATCCCATTGACCTCGTACCTCCAGTACTTCCAATCTCGATTAGTCCGCATTTTTTTTTACCTAATTAACACTGTGTTTATAAAGGGCAAATTATATGTAATTGCATTGGTCTAAACCATCCTTAAAACATGTCAAATGTAATGTTCAATTTACACTTCTAACTTACTAAGGTTATTTCTATAATAAGGGTAACTATATATAATTGTAAACCGACTAAGTTCATTTATTCAATACTAAGGTTATATATATTTCTATATATATATAAACTTACTATAATATCAGTAAGTGTACGATTTCACATATTCAATTTTTAAAAAAAAATTCGGCAGCACTTTGGCACAACACAATCAAATCTCAAATAAAAACAGACTTCAATAAACACTTCTATATCATACCAACATTCTCCAAAGGCAAAATGGCCACTACTAGGCCTCCAACATCTCACGCATCATTCATTTCATAACTCATTCATTTCCATAACAAAAAAAAAAAAAAAAAAAGTTAATAACAACAATAATATCAAATAAAATGCATTATTTATAATTACAAAAAAACAAATATGTTTATTTGTAATTTTATTTTAGTTTCTTTTCATAAGTTTATTGTCATTATTTTAGTTACACAATGATATTTATTTACTTACATATATATTAATAGATTTATTTCTTTTTTCGAACATTAATTTAATAAGATGTTAATTTTTAATTTTCACTTACTTTCACTAACGATACAATAAGATTGTTCTTCAACTTTAATTTACGTAAGAGATTTGGAAAAGGTTGTTTTAGAAAATAAGTAGAATAACATGAGAATTTTTTATCTATGTTTCTTTATTATTTAGATATTATTTCAGATTTTTTGTAAAAAAATTCAGGGCAGCACTTTCGGCACAACCACAATCAAATCTCAAATCAAAAAAACTTCAAATAAACACTTCTTATATCATACCAATATTCTCCCAAAGGCAAATGGCCACTACTAGGCCTTCTAACATCTCACACATCATTAATATTCATAACAAAAAAAAAAAAAAAAAATTAAAGAACAATAACAACCAATAATAACAAAAAAAATGCATATTTATTAATTACCAAAAAATGAAATATGTTTATTTGTCATTTATTTTAGTTTCTTCAAATACATGTCTTATTTTTCATTCTATTTTAGTTACACAAATTATAATTCATAATCTTACTTTACACATATAATTAATTGAATTTAGTTCTTATTTTTAACCCATTAATTAATAACCTGTAATTTTTATTTTTTCAAAATTCAAACACCAACTAATTTTAAAATTGCATTACATAAAATACATATGAATCAATTCAACACCAACTAAAATTTTAAAATTGCATTACATAAAATTACATTGATTAAATTACATATATAATTTTGCCTAAATTATTAAAAATTCTAAATTATCATTACAATATCAAATTTTCTCTTTTCCAATTTTATCATTCTTTTCGATAACACACAATGCACAATACCAACTAAATCACAACTACAACAACTAAAACAACTAAATAACAATTTATTTTTTGTCATTCAACTACAACAACAACAAAAGAAATAGAACAATATAAAAAAAAAATGAAAGCGAAAAAAAAAAATACAAACGTACCTGAACTGACGACCGCGAACGACGAGGAGAAGAGATCCTCCGGCGACCGGCGTTGCAATAGAGCGGAGAAGGAGGCGTCAAGCGGCTGGGAGCGGCGCGGCAACAGGCTGGGACAGCGCTGCGAACGGCGGAGGAGAAGAGAAGAGGAGAAGAAAGAAGAAGAAGAAAGAAGGAGGACGCTCGTTGGGTTTAAAGCCCTAAAATTTACGACCGACCTATCGGTCACAAATTTTATTAAAATCGGTCGCAATTTTTAACTCTGCGACGTCGTTTTACTTTGCACCAAAATTGCGACCGACTCAAAGTATCAGTAGCAAATTGGTCGCAAATCCTTTGCAGAAATTTGGTGCTGATTTTAAAGCGCGCAATTTTGCGACGGAATGATACATAGTCGCAAATCGATCGCAAATCCATCTTAAACTAGTCGCAAAATGGAAAACAAACCGGTGGAAATTATTAGTGCTACAATTAGCGACTGCTTCAGTATCGATCGCAAATCCGTCTCAAATTCTGTCGCTGTTTGGTCGCAACTTGGTCGCAATATATTCACGATCACAATCATCGCAATTGGTCGCAAATCGGTCGCAAAATTGCGACCGAGGGTCGCAAAATTGCGAACCCGATAATGCTGTCAGCTAGAATTATCAATCGCAAATGTCGCTGTTTGGTCGCAACTTGGTCGCAATATATTCACGATCACAATCATCGCAATTGGTCGCAAATCGGTCGCAAAATTGCGACCGATTTGTGTCAGTAGCAATTATCAATCGCAAAACCGCGATTTTTTTGTAGTGGTCGGCTATGAATGCCTTTACTCGGATTGAATTGATCAACTATATCCTTTTCATAAGGGATATAAGATCCCATAGTCCACACTATTTTCGGGTGATGATAACTCCTCTACTTTGAAATATATCTCTAGATTTGTCACTTAATGTGGGAAATGTGGAGGGAATGATTGCTGGAAACTCAGAGTATTTGCCAGCTTTTTGATAAGACTGGCCTTTACCTGGTACTCCAATTTGAATCCCAATTTCATCTAGAATTGAGAATAAATGGAGGAGCAGTTCCATGCTTATTTTTAGAAGTTGCAGCCTGGCATTACCTTAGTTAACATTAGCCGTGTGATACAGAATGCTGGAGAATTGATCGATAAATATATGCAGCGTTTTTGAAAATATAAAACGCTCTGCACTATCGAGATCAAATATTTTATATATTTTTTAATTTTTTTAAATTTCTCCTTATCTCTCTCCTAATTACAATTTTTACATTTAAATATTATAGGATATTTTAATTTAAATTTTTTTTATTGGTAATGTTTAAAGATATTTTAGGATATTTTAAATTTCACTAAGAATATTTTAGGATGTCTCATTATTTTCCTTATTTTCGCATTTATACAGTATAGATAAATATACTAAGCATTAATCACTCTCATCTCCTAACAATAGTACTTTGATGAACATTTATTTTGGTTAGTAAAATCATTGTAAGAAAACAAATGAAAGCAAAAGAAAACAAGAATTGTTGTAAATTTAGTATTTACAATTACAATTTGTTTATTTTTATATTTTAATGGCTCAATTTTATATTTTATACTTTTTGAACTAATAAATTTGTCCTAATTAAATATATTAAGCCAGAATTTTTCATTTAAAAAAATAGTCAAAATTTTTTGCGGGATAATTAAAATAAATTATTTTTACTCACTTATTTAGAAATTTATCCTTTAAAATATTTAATTAATGAATAAAATTAGATAATCAAAAAAGAAAAGCTGAAATGTACCATGGAGTGGGGTTGAGCTGGGATGAGCTGTCTCAGTCAATTAGACGCTAGGCTGAGCTGTCCAGCTTCTGCCATGAATGTACACCATTATGGCCACGTTGCTTGTCCTAACAAGCCCTCTTTCCTGACTCACCTACCCACTCTCCTACTTAAATAACCCTACTAGTCATTTTTTTTCCACTTTAATATAAAAAACTTCATAATTTTAAATCTTAACATTAGTGCACTTCCATCTTGATTAATTATTGGTATTATTTTTGGAAAATTATTTAAATGTCATTTGGAAATGTATTCTGCTATAAATAAATTTCATAAATTTTTATTTAAAAATTTATTTAAAATTTTATAAAAATTGGCTATGTTTGGATTAAATTTTACTAAAATTAATGTAATTTATAAAATTAACAAACTTAAAAGTGTAAGTTAATAAATGATTCTGTTTCTATTTCAAAAATGAAAATTCATTAATAAATGGATGGACTTTTCCTTTAGTAGAATTAAAAGGTATTTTTCCATCTTTGTAGTGTGGATTTATTCAATTTTCCCTTGAATAATAGGGTATAAAAATTTTTTACCCCAACAAATGATATTTTTTAAAATTTATATTTATATTTTATCTTTATAAGAATTAATATAGCTTACTATTTTAACCAATGTTAAAACATTATATGGAAATGACTCATATTTCTTAAATAAAAGATCGAGTTATGGATCGTTGCGAATGAAAAAACATCCCTCTCTGAGCACTTTTCCTTGTGAGCTTGATGCGGCACTTGAGATTAGATCTAGAACAGTTGTCATATGTGATATAAATTTAAAAAAAAAAAAAAGATAAATTATGTACATTAATATTGAAGAATTTACAATAAATAAATAAATAAAAAGAATTACAGAAAGTTCCTACAAAAGGCAGTAAGTTACGTATGGATGTGTGCAGAAGGTGGGGTAGGATGGGTCAGCTGCGTAGGGGACCCTGGGGTTGAATTCTATAGCAACAGCATTTAAGGGCTGTTTTTGTCAGGTACTTTCTTATTCTTACTCTCTTCTTCGTTCTCCTCTCGTCTCCTCTCCTCGCTAACAAATCTATCTAAGTTATGAGTTTAGAATCTCTGATCTTTCTCTCTCTTGCTCTCTTAAGCGCTCGATGGAGTTCTGAAGGTTAGTGTTCCAATGGTTTTGTTCCTTTTCTTTATTAATTTTGTAATTAGAAAATCTTATGACTTCTAATAAGATCAGTAAAAGAAAACCGTTAATTAGAAAATCCTATATAAGAAATTTGATCCTCATGATGTTAGTTGTTCCATTCTTATGAGTCGATTTAAGATATAATCGTTTAGAAATATGTATATTTTTTTAAATAATCAGTTGTTTCTACCATATTTCCACCTTTCTGAAAAAAATTTTCTCCAATTTAGAAATTCCTGTCTTCTCTTTTAAGGTTGAATGGTAATTTCTTTTGATGTTTTTTCCAATTTAACTGTAGATTTATTGAGATAATTTATTAAGTTCTACTATACATTAGAATTGGAAGTATTGAAGCACCATTTTTCTTCTTACTACCAGTTGGAAAAACCAAAGAACAAAGAATCTGCCTTCTTTGTAATATTTACAAAAGGAAAAAAAGAGATAACAAAGTTAAAAGTGAGATATTCTGTATATAGTAACATTTTTTTTCCTTTTTTTAAAAAAAGATTATTCACATTTGTCTATGAAACTAAAATCTAACAAATCGTATTGAAAATGGTTTATCAGTAAAATTTAAAAATTTCAAACTATAATTATGCAAGGAGAGTTGCACAAATTAAAATATTAAAATTATAAAAAATTATATTTGCACTTAAATTTTTTCAACTGAGTTATAAAAAAAAAAAAAAAAAAAAAAAAAAAAAAAAAAAAAAAATCGTATTGAAAATGGTTATCAGTAAAATTTAAAAAATTTCAAACTATAATTATGCAAGGGAAGGTTGCAACAAAATTTAAAATATTTAAATTATAAAAAATTATATTTGCACTTAAATTTTTTCAACTGAGTTATAAAAAAAAAAAAAAAAAAAAAAAAAAAAAAAAAAAAAAAAAACTAAAAAAAAAAAAAAAAAACTCAAAAAAAAAAAAAAAAAAAAAAAAAAAAAAAAAAAAACTCAAATATTAGCATCATGAGTAGATAGCAAAACTCTATGATTTTTGATATTTGGATTTCTTGATAGTTTATTTAGTAGAAATATTTTATATTTCAAATTATAAAAATAATAGTATACAGCCAAGCACTAAAGATTTTCTAATACATTAATAAAAGAAGAACTCGAGAAAGAAAATTAGGAAAAAGAAGAACTCTAGAAAGAAAAGGCAGTTGGAATTGATAGGCATCATTATGATCGTCATTACCAACAAAAGAATAGAAAAAATGGCCAATAATAATTAATTAGATAAGGAAGAAAAAAGAAAGGAAGACAATGGATGGGTCAAAAGGCAAGACCAAGAAAGAGAAAAAGACTCATTTTATGTGTTTCTTATTTTCTAGAAAAAAAAAAATTTGTTTTTGATGATTTGTATGTTTTATTTTTTCAACTTCTCATACCAAAAAGTCTTAACCTAAGTGTTTTATATTGCTTTCATTTATAAATTTCTGAAAAAGAAGTGTGAATGTGTGAATTATGCAAAAGCATGTATTATTGATGCAAGAAAATCTTCATGTCTACTAGGTTCTATTTTTTTCATTTACAAGATAGAGAGGATGAAAGTGACTTCTAACCCATTCCTTCTAAGCTATAGCCCTAAACTATTCTTATATGGTTTTGGAACTCGAGTTAAACTCAATAAAACCCAAAAGAATATTCCATCTGTGGATTGGCTAGGGAACTACTATTCATTAGATTAACATATTTTTATTATTTTCATGAGCTATTCATTAAATTAGATTTCTCTCCTAATATGACTATGTTTGATAACAAGCGTTTTGAAAAATTAAAATATCAAATGTTATTTTTTATAGTGTTTAATAATATAATGTTTGAATTACCTTTTAAAGATTAATGTAGCATTTTATAAAAGTTTAATCTATGTAAGTTTTAATTTATATTATTTTGCGAAAAATTACTAAAACAGTTACTAACTATTAAAACAATTGAATATTTCTAAAATAGTTGATAGCTATCAAAACAGCTAATTTTGTTAAATAAATCCTATAAGTAAAAAAATAAATAAATGAGTGGAAAGTAAATTTATGATAATTAATATATTATTTATATCTTCAGCATTACTTTTGCCTCCAACAAGTTATGTGTCTAATTGTGGTGATTATGTTGTGTTTCTCTGGTCCTTTGATATTAATTGACAGATTTATAGATGGAGCTTTCTATCCTGAAATGCATGAGTTTTTGTAATCCCTCCAATCAGATAAACATAACTTAGTGAAACAGAAATCAAATTCTCTATCCAATTTCAAAACAAAAAGTACTCATTGATTCTAATTTTCACTAAATTTGAATCCAATCTTATCTAATTTTGCTTCTGTCTCTTATTTAGCAGTGTAATAATATTTTGTCCAATCAACATTCCCTTCTCTCATTTAGGGCCCCACTATTGCAATTTACAGGTCCAACTATACATGATTCTTTTAGCTTTATTTGCTCTCCTCCCACCCACTGCCCCATCCTTCTCTCTTCCTCTAAAAAAGAGCAAGAAAGGAAAAGAAAAGAAGATCCCCACTCATTACAACTAGTGAGTAAGGATCAAAAGACTTGTAGTAGACCAATCCACGAAGCTCTTTTATTATTATTATTATTATTTTTATCATTATTATTATTATTTCAATTTATTTTATTTATATATCCTTTTTTCCTTTTTTAGCTTTTTGTAGACTGACTTGAAGAACAAGGAATTATGAGGTGCAAAAAAAAAGGGGTTTGGATCAAATTGTGAAAAGGAAAACTCTTTTCTCTCAAGAAGAAAACTACTTGAAACCCATATTTAATGGAGTCACAAAGCAACAACCAGCACCAAAGCAGTAGTAACTACAACAAAAATAGTACAAAAAGTCAAAAACAAGAATCAACAGTTTCTTCACTCCAATTACTCTCTTTTGAAAACCAATCACATGAGTCTACTTCTACGGCCACCACTGTTGCCGCTGCCGCCACTGCTTCTGCGGCTTCCACGGACCCATTTGTGGGTTCCATATCCAACCAAATTAGTGTGAACCCATCACTGTCTAACTCCAATTCCGCTATAACCAAACCCACAACCAAAAGGCCGTCCAAAGACCGGCATACAAAGGTAGATGGTCGTGGACGGAGAATCCGTATGCCGGCATTATGTGCAGCAAGAGTTTTTCAATTGACCAGAGAATTAGGTCATAAATCTGATGGAGAAACAATTGAATGGCTTCTACAACAAGCAGAACCAGCCATTATTGTGGCTACTGGCACTGGTACAATTCCTGCAAATTTCTCTACATTAAATGTATCTTTACGTAGCAGTGGTACTACTATTTCAGCTCCACCGTCAAAATCCGCACCTCTCTCTTTTCATAACAGTTTAGGTTTTTATGATCCCAGCAATAATAATAGCAATGGAAGCGAAAATCGCAGAGTTATTGGGTCCAATACTTCAATGTTAGGATTCCATCACCAACTATACCCTCAAAATCTTGTTTCTGATGAGAATTACATGAGAAAAACATATAGAGAAGATCTTTTTAAAGAAACATCAATTACAACCCAACATCAATCCACCGAACCAGAAATCCACACAAATTCTAGCAAGACAAGAACTGGAGTTCAAGATCAAGAGCAACAACAACAACAAGTGGGTTCTACTAGACCATCAAATATTCTTGCAACTCCGGCAACTATGTGGGCAGTTGCAGCAGCTCCGGCAGCTACAAATGGTAGTAATGCATTTTGGATGTTACCAGTAGGAGGTAGCGCCACTAATTCATCCGCCATGGCAGAAACTCAGATGTGGACTTTTCCGACAGCTGGAGTAACTCCTATGCAGAGACTAAATTTTAGTACTGGCAGTGGTGGGCGAGTCAGCCCAATTCAACTTGGGTCAATGATAGTGCAGCAACCATTGGTGCGTGGTCAGCAACTGGGTTTAGGAGTAACAGAGAGTAGTATGAGAATTTTAGGTAGTGTTAATGCTAATTATAGCAATAGTAGGGTTGACTTGGGGATGAACTTAGAGCAACATAATAATCAAGAAAATCAGCAACAAGGTAGTGATAGTGCAGAAGAAAACCCTAATGATTCTGAGTAAGAGGTCAAGTGTTAATTTTGATATTTGTGTGTGGTTATTATAGTCATTGTTGATTGTTAGCCATGTTTGTTCAGACAGAAATAAACTTTTGTGCATATGGGTCTCTCAAACGCTTTAAATTAACGAACACCCACATTTC
Organism: Jatropha curcas; assembly: GCF_014843425.1. The sequence goes on along the minus strand of NW_023591078.1, from coordinate 1,468,706 downwards.
ATCTTCTCTTTTTGTACCTTTGGCTTAATGTTGATTTTTCTTTTAGGTGAATTAGTTTCCAATTAGAATATGAAATTGCATGTCTCATGGGTGTGTAGTGTCAATTTTGTTTTTTATTTTTGTCATCCAATGTTAAAAAAGTTAGATTTTCTAAAAACACAAATGAAAATTACTTTTATGTCTAGTATATAATTAATTATTTATCGATGGCGAAATCGCATTAATTAGATGAGACACTTACACTTATTATTTTTCAACTTTCTTTTAACTGTTTGGTTCTCTTAATTTAGATTGTCAATAATTTGCATCTTATAGTTTAAAATTTTAGTTTCATCATTGATTTTTCTTCCGTAGATAATAAATTATAAAAATAAATATATTCTCTTATTCACAAAAATAAAAAACTATAAACAAGCTCTTCTACTATTACTAAATTAAAGTTTTTATATTTATTTAATTGTAAAAGAGGTCTCTATCTAGCTAGCTAACTACATGATCAGAGTTGTGGAGCCATAGCTAATATATCTTTATCAAGAAATTTTATATAAATATATGGATATGAAAAGAAGAAAAAGATATTTGTTTGTTTATATTTCAAAGCTATATTTTTGTCTTGAGCAAATAATAGAGCAATATTATAAAGGAAATGGAAGACAAGAAGACATGAGGAGAAGTAAAAGGAAATAAGACAATGTGATCCTATCTTTCTTTTTCTTTTTTTTTTAATGTGGTTTAGGATCTATCTTCATTGCATATAAGGGGTTGTTTGGCTCTTCACTTAGGAATCTGGTCCTCTACTTTTATTTATTTATTTTTTTACCTTTCACATTTCCAATTCTTGCAAAACCACATTGCCAATAACCTTGAGGCATTGTGAATTTCTCTTGCCTTTCTATACATGGTTTATTGTGATTGAACACAAGCCATGATTTTAAATTAAAGGGAGGTAAATTTTTAAATAATAAGTTGTTTTTTGTTTTTTGTTTTTTTTTTTTTTTATGGAGGGGATGATGGGTAAAATTATATTAAGGGAAAATTATTATTTCGTCTCTGAGGTTTAATTAAGTTGTTTTTTTTTTTTGTTTTTTTTTTTTATGGAGGGTGATGATGGGTAAAAAATTATTATTAAGGGGAAAATTATTATTTCGTCTCTGAGCTTTCCCATAATTATTAATATCCTCGACATTTTATACATATATTTTATAACATCCCTGAAGTTTTGCCACCGTCATATTGATTTGTCATTCCGTAAAAAAAATACACTTTTTCCTTATTTTTGGAGGAAAAAGACGAAATTTCCTTGAAAAAAATAAATTTATTTCGTCCCTGAGAGTTTGCCAGTAATTATAAGTAGTCCCGATATTTATACAAATATTTATAACGTCCCTTGAAGTTTACTTCCGTTCATATTAATTGGGTCCTTCTATAAAAAAAATAAACTTTTCTTATTTTTTGAGTGGAAAAGACGAAATTATCCTTTTATAGAGTTTTCATTGACTTAATTGTCAATCCCTTTCCTCTAAAATACCTAAAACTCAAATTTTCACCATCTTCCTCAACCCAACGCGGTCTTCATTGCCGCCACCGTGTCTCTGTTAAGTATCTCCATAACCATATCACCAACAAAACTAAAAGGGAAAATAATTATTTCATCGCTGAGGTTTGCCATAATTATTTAAGTAATCCCCGCCATTTGTACAAATATTTATAACGTCCCTGAAGTTACTTCCGTCATATTATTTGGTCATTCCGTCCAAAAAACACACTTTTTGCTGTTAATTTTTAATAGAATGATCAAACTACCCTAAATCCTCTAATCAAGGACAGAGAGATAAATGGATGAAGGGTGATGATGGCTTGATTGAGTTTGGATGTTGGGTTTTAGTTTTGGTGGTGATCTGGTTATGGAGATGATAGTTGTTTTTCCATTGACCCGGTGGTGGCAATTGAAGACCGCGTGGGTTGAGGAAAGAGTTTGCGTGAAAATGTGAGTTTTAGGTATTTTTAGAGGAAAGGGATAAAATAATGTGTTCAATGAAAAACTGTATAAAGGATATTCGTCTTTTTTACTACAAAATTAATGAGAAAAAAATGTATTTTTTTTTTATGGAAAGACCAATTAATATGACGGAAATGTTAAACCTCAGACATTAATGAAATATTTGTTATAAATAATCGGAGAGCTACATAATAATTATGGCAAATCTCAGGGACGAAATAATATTTTTTCAAAGAATAATTTCGTCTTTTCTTCTCAAAATTTAACGGAAAAAAGTGTATTTTTTTTTACGGAAGGACCAATTAATATGGACGGGTAGAAAACGAGAGATGTTATAAATAATGTATAAAAGTCGAGACTACTAAATAATTATGAAATAATTATTTTTTCAAAGAATAATTTCGTCTTTTCTTCTCAAAATTAACGGAAAAAGTGTATTTTTTTTTACGGAAGGACCAATTAATATGACGGTAGAAAACCTGAGAGATGTTATAAATATATGTATAAATGTCGGAGACTACTTAAATAATTATGACAAACAGCAGGGACGAAATAATAATTTTCCCTTATATTAATGTTCAGCTAATTCTGCACCTAGTTTTATTAGGGTCATTTGATTTCAATTTTTTATTTTTTAATTGTTATACTTTAATTTTTATTTAAATAAAAAGTAACTTACCAACACTCAATAACTAGAGTGGCATATGATACTTAAAAATCGCATATTTCACAAAAAAATTATGATGATACAGAATACAAAAAGTAAAAAATTTTATTTAAATATGATTTCATTAGTGTGTTAGGAGAAAATATGATTTCATTAAATGAAATATACTATTTAAATATGTTATTTGCATTTCTTTTTTTTTTTTATTCTATGGAAGGAGAATGTGATATAAAGAACACTAAATTTATGAAACGGATTTTGTGAATGATCTCTAATTGAAATAAAAATTTAAATTTAGTAACATAAACTGACATTCAAATTATGTGATTTTAATAAAATTAAACGTAAATATTCATATAATTTACCTAGCAAATAATTAAAGGAAATAAAAAAATATGGATAGCTTCTACTAGATAAGGTTTTAAATACTAAATGAAAGTGGACAAATGGTTAAATAAAACAAGAAAATAAAGATAAATTTGGAATTTAAATTGCAATCATGATGTTTGATGAATTGTGATTTTTTTATTTATTTTAATTATCTGGTATCCAAAACATATGGGTTTGATTAATCCAAATTTGTGGCGGGCGGACTTAAAAAGGAGGGCAAAACGCAATTCTTATCGTTTCATTTCATTTTTCGGGAGCAATGAATTGTCATCTTCTCTTTAGTATGACTTTGTCACTGGTTAAGAATAATTTCTTGGCTTATTTAGTATGATTTCTTTTTGCAATTTATTTTATAACTATATATTTATTAGCTTATGAGAGTTCTTCCTAATTAATTTTGTTTTATAATCTATCAGTGCCAATGAAAATACTAAATTAGCCATTATATGAAATTGTAACAGGATTAGGTTCATGAATTTAATATAATTTATAAGAACCGATAGGAGTATATGATAGGTTGTCATATTAAAAAGGATAATTCAATATTTTTTTTAAAAAAAAATTATTTTTTATCGATTAGAGGTCCGATTGGCCAAAATAACACTACGAACTACATAAAGGGTAGTCATGCCCTAAACTCACCAGATTGATAAAAACACTTGTGATCGAATTGAAACCATTTATTTCTGATACGAGTGAAAAACCCACTAAGATCATGTAGTAAATAGGTTTTTTTAAAAAATAATTAATAATGTAGTAATGAAAAATATGGTGAATTGGACTCTAACAAATGATTTGTTTATTTTTTAAATTAAATATCTGTATTACAATCTTGTGAAATTTTCTGAATATTAAATCATTTGATAGATAGTCCACTGGTTTGAATGTTCATAAAATACTTGTACTTGGTTTGAATTTTCAATCCCCACGAGGAAGTAAACCATACAATTTTATATTTAAACTTTCTTTACACAATGAAAGTCATGACTAGAAAAGTTGTAAATCTCTATTATTTAAACATTTAAAGTTATATTACGAATATTATTATCTCTTATAATTTCATAGTAATTTACCTCCAGAAATATTTAAATTATATTTTCTCTCAAAAATTATTTCCTTAAAAGTATATTTTCTCAAGAAGTACATCGCGAAAATAGACCATTTTGAACCAAAAGATATCAAAATTATTTAATAAACATAGTTTTATAAATCAAAAAGCTTAAATAAGTCAATTTAAAAGTTGGGGACAGCACCTGGTAAAATTCAGTTGAAAATTTAGGTATTTAGCCTGTTCTCCATGAAGCTTTGCCTAAACACAGAAAATTTGATTGCCAGAATATGGTATCTAAAGAGTGACTGAAAAATATCAGCTTATTGAACAGATTAACTCTTCTTCATCACCATTTCTAAACCAAAATGCAACTTCACCAGAACCACATTGCATAAACTAATCTTGCTAAATATAAGAATTCGTTCCAAAGCAACAGGTTAGGCTTATTAAACAAAGCAAAGGATACGAACCCATGATTCACTGTTTGTTACCGCAAGAAAATTATTATAAAAAGATTGAAGTTTCAAGACCCTATTTGCCAACCGTTAAAAACATTGAAAGCTAGCAGCAAAAATAGCATAAAAAAAAGTCATCAAGAAATGATTTCCAAACTTGTTCCTATTATTGCATCAAAGCTTCGCATCATGACTTAGGCAGAAGCAGTCTTTTTCTGCTGGAAAATGACAGCGTAGACAGGAACAATCACACCAATGCTGAAGGCAGTGAAGACGAAAAGAGGCATTTTTATTTTCTGATATTTCATCCTGTCCAGGTTGTACATGTGCTTTGCATGAAGATAGAATGGTTCATCATGGCCATGTCCATGACCTCCTCCCATTCTCTTCACGCCGGTAGAGTGGAACCCTCTGTTCACTGTCACAAGATGCCACAAATTACTTAAATCAGTTCATCTAATGCAATAAGAAAAAGTATTTTTATTTTTTTAATGAATTGACAAGCAAAACAAGAAAATATTATTTCTAATAGGATTTCAACATTAGAAAAAGCAATTGGAAGCCCCTTCAAGAAACACAAGCACACTGCAAGAACCTGTATCAAAACATGCTTTCTAGTTTCACCCTTTTCCATATTCTGCTAACGAAATTAAATTATGCTGAATTTCTTTTATCCAAATGGAAACTTGCAATTGAAGACATGATTTCAATTTGACAAACATTAATAATAACACAGCCTTCTAAAAGGGAAAATACAAATATGAAAAGAGGAACAAAATGGAAGGAATGAAGTTTCATACAAAGAGAATCACTTGATGAGTGTTCTTTCTGTTATCAACTCAAGGAACAGAATTATCACTTCTACAAGATGCTGGGACTTGGACAAGATTCTTGGGAGCATTTATAATCACAAACTCAAGAATAATATTTTTAACCAAGCACACTGAAATGACCAATCTTTAACTGCCATCCGCCAACTACACTTCAGTATCTGCAGCCCACAATCTTTTGCTAACTATAACAGATGGAGGCTTAAGACCAGCCTATGTACTAATACTGAAAAGTGTAAAATCAAGTCCATCGGTAAACAACAAACAGGCCACAGGCTCTGGCTACAGATCTAAACAGTTTTCATAGTGTTAAGCAGAACATTAAGTCTCTGCATGAGCATCAAAGTGTAACATGCTGGATAAGTCACAAATCATCTTCAGCCCAGCTGAAATATTAGCATTAAAAAAAGTTCACAGAAGTGCACAAGTATGAATCTGAAAAAGGCATGACAAGCACCTCTAGCAAGTCAGCACTTACTAGCTATAAAAAAAATATTACTACTATGCATGTTTATGAAACAAAAACGAAATATAGGGATTTTGTTTTTAAAAAAAAGGAAGGTAAGAAAGACTTCGTCTTGTATTAGCAAATTTATATATAGGTCCAAGATGCTTGATTGGACTTGCCAGTCGATTTGTCAGTAATGATTTAAGTGTGAAAGGCCCATTCAAAAGAGCGAAATCACTTACAAAAAAGTTCTATTTTGAGTTTTGACATGAGTTGAAATTGCTTACTTCCTGATCTGAGTGTACTGAATTTCAACTTATAGGAAAGGAATAAAGGAGAATTATTACTCTCCTTTTCCCTTCTTTTATAAAGTTCAGAAGCCATACAGGATAAGCAGGAAGCCCCACCATTTCTTTCCTTCTATCTTCATTTTCCCCCCTACCCATGCATAGTGCAATTATGAATTGATATATCCACACCACAGTACTGAAAACAAGCATGCTAAGCAGGCACAATCACATTATGATGTAAACAACTAAACTTAAACATCTCCTGTTTGTCAAACCCAACATAAAACTGGTCAAGCTAGAATCATTTTAAGTTTTGAACAGACTGAAATTTGCAGGGGGAAGTAAACAATTGCAAGCAGCATTAAGTGCATCCATCATGATTTACAGGTCATACAAAATGTGCAGAAACCTAATAGTCCATATTCAGTGAACAAAAGAAAAAATTTAATTGTAAGCATGTAATGATGTACAGTTTTATCGATGTAATAAATTAAAATTTCGCAACACATCCTGAGCCTATTTTCAAAGAGAGGGTCCTATATTAGATCAACAACCATGTAAGGAATCTACAAAACCTGCAAAATCCTGCACATACAAAAAATTAGAGACCCTAGCGGAGTGGACTCTATTTTTTGTATGTGAAGGACGTTGCATGTAGTTGATGACTGATAGACATTCCAGCAGATAATTCTGAATTTCCAAAGCTATTATGACACTAGCATGAAGTAAACAGAAATATATAACTGTGCACATTGCTTGTGCCTAGAACTGCCTAGTGGAGAAGCCTACAGAATAAAATGAGACATTAACATCATTTACATCAGTGAAAAGTAAGAAACTACATAATGTAGTGGCATATGTTAACATCATGGATAGCTCATTTCTAGAGAAATCTTGGCCAGCATAACAACTTTAGAAAGGAAAAGATTAAAAAGAATGAAATGACAATTATTGTGTGATGTAACTTTATATAAATGACAGTTTTTTATCCTAAACCTATGAAGACTTGAAATGAACACATAGAAGTGTCTAGAAAGTCAGTGTACTTGTGCACCAGCCTATTCACGCAAATACATGATCCACCAATCAGTTACATAGAAGTTTATTTATGCTAGAAAAAACAAACGTGAGTATGCAAAAAAGCAATGATTAATTAATAATTTACAGCGTAAAAGCAAATCTATTTCCAATTCTCCACAAAGACCTTTTACGACAAAGCATGTCACATGTTAAGGTAGATTTTATAGTAGGGTTGGATGTGTGAACGTCTGTAGCATCCAAAGAGGAAAGGGTTAACATTAGCGGATTGAATAGGATTTCTACATGTTGAGGTAGATTTTGATATTCTATTAACCGAATAAAGAAAAGGCTAGCAGAAATTCTCTAGTAGCTAAACAGTTCTGAGTTCTTCTGAAAACAATTTTTAGAAAATTGGTCAAAGTAAGTTAGGAAATATTTATAGCAAGCAATAACAGTTTTTATTGGTATTAACATTTACTCGATTATTAATTTGGTGTAATCACACAGGAACTGTAAAATACAAGGAGGTATAAAGTTTACAAATATATATACAACTGTTACTACTATATCCCAAACATTACCAGAAAACAAGGCATAAAAAGAAGGAATTGAAAATGATTGATTATGTAAATCATAACCAAGTTTAATTTTTAACGGTGTATTATAGGCATTTCTATTAATGGGTATGACGAAAATTAATCAAATTAGACTTAATAATATAAAAGGAACCAACTAAAGCATCAATTTTTTTTGTCTTCTAACAAAACATAAACCAATCCCATTAAATCTCTCCAAATCAAAATGTCAGGATCAACACTTAACAATTATCAAATCCAAAAATGAATAAAAATCGGAACCCTTTATTTATCTCCCAACAGAGATATTGAAAAGCAAAATTAAGATCCTAAATATCCCAGACTCCATTAAAAATTCCACTGCTTTCTCAACAACCAAACAAAAGCAAAAGAAACCCTAAAATGAAAAGAAGATTATTAAAATAAAAAAAGAAAAAAAGAAAAATAAAATCTTGAAGATTGAGAAAACCAACCTGACTTATGTAAAACTGATTCAGAAGCGGCTAATAACTTTGAAGCGGATCTGAGACCGTTGTTCAACGCCATCAGAGTTTTTGAAGACGACTACAAAGAGAGAGCTCTGGTCTTGCTTTTCGGGGTTTTTGGCGTTTTGGTTGTTTATTATTAAGAAAGAAGGGGTGGTTTACTCCTTCGTCGCACGTGTGAATCATGTGATGCATAGTTTTAGGGCTGCTAGATTTAGTGAGCCGGGTTGAAAACCAGTACTTTAGCCCAATTCTGTTTCCCCGCTTGGATTTTGCACCAGTTGTAGTTCACGACCAATTGTCAAGTTTTGTTCACATTACTACTGTTACTATTGTAAATTGCAAGAATGAAGTATATAATATACATTTTCATATAATATACACTTTCATATATTAGCTTGGACTGTCGTGGGCTAGGCAACTCATGCACAATCAGGCCCTCAAGGATATTTGTACATACAAGACCTCTTTTATTCTTTTTAATAGAAACTATAGTTAATAGAAGTCGTGTATGCCTGATCAACTTGGGTATGAAGGTTACTTTGTAGTGCCTAGATGTCGATTGAGTGGTAGATTAGCTTTGTTATGGAAGGAGAAGACTCAATTCAACTTATTAATTATTCCCAGTTTCATATTTACGTTAAAGTTTTATTAGGAACTAAGTCCTTTGGTTTGACCGGATTTTATGGACGCCCTGATAAACATAAATGGAAAGAGTCTTGCGATCTTTTGAAAGTTCTTAGTTACCTTGGTGTTGTTTGGGAGACTTCAACGACTTATTAAGAATAGTTGGCATCAAAACTCACTTTCATCCATTTCGGAAAAAAAAATCTCAACTTGTGGGTTAGCTCCAAAGGACTGGGGTGGAGGCTTTATTAGAAGCCGTCGACTTTGGATAGAAATGAACTCTCTTTGTTCTAAACGTTATTCAGCTTCCGTTTATCAATTTGAAGATTTTAAATGATAATGTGATTTGGCTTTGGAAGAGTTGGAGGTGTCTTGCAAACAACGATTGAAACAATTCTAGTTGAAGGGCGATGATTCCAACTCCAAATACTTTCATATTCAAGCTTCATATAGGAAAAACGTTAATAAATATTATGCCTAAAGTCGACTTTTAGTGAGTTGGTTGAACGGGGTGAGGTTATAGAGGAAACAATCACTAAATACTTTTCCTCCCTTTTCTACTCCTCTAATTATGATATGAGTGTGGTTCTATAATGTATTTTTGCAGTTGTCACTGAAGATCATAACAGTATTCGTATGACAGATTTTACAAGGGATGAGATAAAAGAAGCAGTGTTTCTCATGCATCCCAATAAATCCCTGAGGCCTAATAGGATGAATCTAATTTTCTTCCAACAATTTTGGGATATGGTTAATGGAGATGTGACTGACATTTGTTTGGATTGCCTCAATAATGGTTATCTCCCTCGTGGCTTAAATCAAACACATATTGTGCTTACTCCTAAGAAGTTCAAACATAGAGATATGACTGATTTTCTGTCGATATCCCTTTGTAATGTCCTTTATAAAGTCATATCCAAAGTTCTTACAAACATATTAAAAGTGATTTTTCATGATATATCTCTCCTTACCAAAGTGCATTTGTTCCAGGCAGGCTGATATCAGATAATATCATTGCTTATGAAATTGTCTACCATTTAAAATGTCAAATTTGTGGTAATTATGGCATGGCTGTGCTCAAAATTGATATGGACAAGGCATAAGATTGTTTAGAATGGGATTTTCTGCAAGGTATTGTGGAGAATCTTGGCGTTGTTGGATTGAGTTGGTTATGATGTGTGTAACCACAGTGGAGTATATAGTCCTAGAAGAGGGTAGGAGTTGGTGTCACACCTGACTCTAATCACCAGAGGAATTATCCGCTTTGGATCAAGCCGAATCCATCCCATACTTGATTGGCAGGATAAGCACAGTTTTGTCCCGTAGGTGAATTGGGAAACTTCCTAATAGGTCACCCATCCTAGGATTTCTGCTAAGCGAGCATGCTTAACCCTGGTGTTTTTCTTCTAACTCTCCAGCCATTCCATCAAAAGGTGCCTCTAATGATTAGTTTTTCCCTTTTCGATATATGATTCGATTCATTCCTGTGTCTCGCATTCCGCTACCTATAGCTAGCCTACCATCCTAGAAGCTCGCTAGGACCTTAACTTTACTCGCCCTCCTGGATCACTTTGATATCTTCCTAACATACCAACAGCAAAGCTAATACCCTAACATACCAACCAGCAGAAGCTAATATCTGGTCCTAGCCTACCATCCTAGAAGCTCGCTAGGACCTTAACTTTACTCGCCCTCCTGGATCACTTTGATATCTTCCTAACATACCAACAGCAAAGCTAATATCTGGTCTAGTATAAGTTTGAGCATACATCAAACTCCCTGCAACTGATGCATAAGGAATTTTCTTCATTTGCTCTCTTTCTATATTATTCCTTAGGCACTGCATTTTACTTAATTTGTCACCTTTCAATATAGGTGCAATACCCTCTAAACATGACTGCATATTGAATCTCTCTAAAATTCGATTAATATATCCTTTCTGAGACAAATCTAAAATTCCTTGAGATCGATCCCTGAAGATCTCAATACCAATTACATAGTTTGACTCACACATATCGACCATCTGAAAATTTTTAGAGAGATATTCCTTGGTTTCACGTAACAAACCAAGATCATTGCTAGCAAGCAAAATATCATCCACATATAGTATCAAAAATATAAACTTGCTCCCACTAACTTTCAGATATATGCACTGATCAACAACGTTCTCCTTAAATTCGAAAGATGTAATGGTATCATTGCAGTTAATATACCATTTTCTAGAAGCTTGTTTAAGACCGTAAATGGATTTCTTTAATTTGCAAACTAGGTGTTCGTTGCCTTTCTTTGTGAACCCCTCAGGTTGTTCCATATAAATATCCTCGTCCAAATTCCCATTTAAGAATGCAGTTTTCACATCCATTTGATGCAGCTCTCAATCAAAATGAGCTAGAAGTGCCATGATGATTCTAAGCGAATCCTTTTTGGAAACTGGAGAAAAAGTATCTCTGTAATTGATACCTTCCTTTTGAGTGAAACCTTTGGCCACAAGTCTAGCCTTAAATCGTTTAATATTGCCTTTAGCGTCGCGCTTTGTCTTAAAGACCCATTTACAACTGACGAGCTTACAACTATCAGGCAATTCGACGAGATCCCGAACACCATTATAGGCCATAGAATTCAACTCTTCCTTCATAGCTTCCATCCATTTATTAGAATCATCACTTTTCATGGCTTGTGAAAATGAAAACGGATCATTTCTTATCCTAATATCAAAGTTAGATTCCTGTAGATACACCACATAATCATCTGAAATGGCAAATCTCCTTTCTCTTTGAGATCTCCTCAAAGGTGCCAGTTGTGGTGGCTCTACTGCATTTTCAATGGCAATATTTTCTGGTGGTAATGAACCATCTCTATTATGTTGCTCATGTTCCTAAACTTGTTGCACAGGTTGAGAGGCAATAATTTATTGAGGTAAAAGGGGTGGTAGGATATCCACTCTTATCTCCTCAATATCTACTTTTCTTGGTTCCTTACTCCCATTGATTTCACCATTCTCTAAGAATCTAACATTACCGGTTTCAACTATTCTAACACTGTGGTTAGGATAGTAAAATCTGTACCCTTTTGATTTATTCGGATAGCTAATAAAATATCCAGATACCGTTCTTGAATCAAGTTTTTTTTCTCATGTGGATTATAAATTCTTGCCTCCGCTGGACAACCCTATATATGTATATGTCTCAAACTAGGTTTCCTACTAGTCCATAACTTGAAAGGAGTTTTTGGAACTGCCTTACTAGGAAGTCTGTTCAAGATATACATTGTAGTCTTTAGGGCTTCAACCCATAATGAAATTGGTACAGAAGAGTAACTCATCATACTCCTAACCATTTCCATTAATGTGCGATCATGCCTTTCAGCAACACCATTTTGCTGTGACGTACTAGGCATTGTATACTGAGCACGAATGCCATGCTTTTCAAGGAATTTGGCAAAAGGACCAAGATTTTGTCCTAATTCATCATATCTACTATAATATTCACCACCTGGATCCGACCGCACAATTTTAATCCTTTTATCTAATTGTCTCTCAACTTCTGTAATGTATATTTCAAAGATGTCAATAGCCTGAGACTTTTCATGCATTAGATAAACATACCCGTAACGAGATAGATCATCTATAAAGGTGATAAAATATTTTTCTCCAGTTAAACATGGAACAGATAATGGTCCATAAATATCTGTATGAATGATCTCAAGAAGCTCATTACTTTTTGTAGCACCTTTCTTCATATGCTTGGTTTGCTTTCCTTTTATGCAATCCATGCACAATTGGAGATCAGTGAAGTCAAGATTTTGTAAAATCCCATCCTTCATTAATCTTTCAATTCTTTCCCTAGAAATGTGTCCTAGTCTTCTCTGCCACAAGATTAAAGAATTTTCATTAATTAAGCCACGTTTTGAACCAACATTTGAATGCGAGGTTATCAAAGCTTGTGCAAATTCATGGTTCAAGGAAATTTTATATAAACCATAACATAAAGTACTGGAACCAACTGTAACAGAATTTAACAACAAACTAAATCGTCCAGAACCGAAATAAAATAGAATATCTAGCAACATCTAATTTTGATAAAGAAACCAAATTCCTAGAAAATGAAGGTACATAAAAGGTATTAAGAAGATCCATTTGATGACCAGTCTCTAAGAACAAGCGATAGGTGCCGACAGCTACCACTTCTACTCGGAGACGGTTTCCCATATAGAGAAATTTTTCATTTTCCTTCAGTTTCCTGGTTGTAAGGAATCGCTGCATTAAATTAGTCACATGAGTTGTGGCTGCTGAATCAATCCACCAAGTATTTGAGGTACTTCAGCAAAATTGGATTCATAAGATACAAAAGGAAGATTTGTACCTCTCTTTTCAAACCAAGTCTTGTGCTTGTTGCAGTCCTTCTTCACATGTCCTTTCTTGCCACAAAAGTAGCAACTTACTGTGAATTTTCCATTATGACTTTGGCTACTTTCCCTAGGTCCACTTTTCTTTGGTGGAAAGTTCTTTCTTTTTCAGAATTTTCCTTTCTTCTTCGTGACTCCATGAGATACTATAAAAGCAAGATTATGTCATTCTTGTCTTAATCTCACTTACTCCTGAATACATTTACTGGTAAGCTCATTCAAGTTCCACTTTTCACTGTTAGTATTATAATGGATCTTGAATGGAGCAAATTGTGATGGAAGTGAGTTAAGGACAAACTGTACCAAGAAGGACTCATCCATACTCATGCCTAGTGCCTTAAGCTTTGTAGCCTTTTCAGTCATATTCAAAATATGCTGTTGAATACCTTTCTGACCATCATATTTCATGGTGGTCAATTCAGCCATCAATGTGCCTGCAACGGACTTATCAACGCGTTTGAAGCGCTGCTCAACAGATTTTAGAAATTCCGAAGCTGACTCGGTTTAAGGGAGAGAGGTCTTGATATTATTGGCAATGGTCATTCTCATAAACATCAGACTGAGTCTATTTGATTTTGTCCAAGCTTTTGATTGTTCCACCTGCTCCAGAGTACTGTCATCCGTAGTTTCAGGAGGTTTTTCAATTATTAAAGCCAGGTCAAGATCCAATACACCCAGTGAGAATTGGACCCTTTCATACCATTCAGAAAAGTTCGACCCATCAAAAATAGTCATTCCAGATGCAAGAGATTGTAACGAAGTGGGAACTTTACAAAATAAATATATGCTTACAATAAGGCCTCAAATATAAAATAAATAATAATGAACTATTGATATCGCTAAAATTCTCCTTTGGGTAAATTTTAACATATCTAGTGTTCACTTGCTGGGAACTTAAAATACTTCACTATTTTATGTCATTTATATGTTACCTTTAGATATCCCTTTTTACCTTTCTAAACAACACAAAATAAATCAGTAATTAATAATTAGCAGAAATTGACTCTCCTTTGGGTTAGTCTCATTCTCCTAATTATAAAGAGATTTATTATTATTATTATTATTATTATTATTATTTTAAGTCTCCCTTTATTCTTTATGCAATTTAATAAATATAAGGTTCACTAATTTAGGTTACTTTGGTAACTATCTAAACTAGTTAATCTTATAATATAAAATTTCATTCTTTAATTTGAGTCAATCTATAATACTCAAATTATACTTCACAAAATCATAGACAATAACAAGATTACATGTCAAAGACGCATAAACAGAAGATCTGACATAAAACATTGTCCATATCCATGAATCATTAAATAGGAATTAATTAAATTAGAATTTATTGATGTAAACTTGCAGACAATCGAATTCAATGTTAATTAAACGGGAGCATCGTTTGAAGAACAAATAACATTAATAAAATACTCATAATCATTAATCATGTTGTAGACATTCAATATCAAGTATATGAAAATAGAAAACTTCCAGAAATTAAATCCAACAAATTATGGTTTATGAATATTCACTTTAAACGGTTTTATCACGACAATTTTAAAATTAATGCTATTTAATTACAAAATTATAATGAGATGTATGAATTCAATTAAGCTCTGATACCAAATGTTAGAATTTAACACGGAAATTAACACATAAACCCAAGATTAATTGAATTCAAAACATTTCAAGAAAAACATATATTCAATAACATACCACTTAAAGAACACGCAGCCATATTGAATCCAGAAATCTCCTTTAATTTATAAATCTTAAATTCTTGAACTCTTCTTCTCCTTATCCAATTTTAATACAGAGAATTATATCTTTTAGTGATGGAAAGATATCTCTTTTTTTTTTTAAGGGGTTATGTATCTTTCTTTTATAGATAGGAGAAGAGGGCCAAGAATAACTGTTCACAATTTTAATACAGAGAATTATATCTTTAAAGTGATGGAAAGATATCTCTTTTTTTTTTTAGTGATGGAAAGATATCTCTTTTTTTTTTTAAGGGGTTATGTATCTTTCTTTTATAGATAGGAGAAGAGGGCCAAGAATAACTGTTCAGAAACAATACAACCGTCCCAAACGTGTTTTGATAACCGCTCCTTTTATTATTTTATTAGTCGTCCACTCCATCAAGGACACTTATCCATTATGCAGTTATTCATTATTTTAGGCATTCTTTTAATTGGCTAAAAACTTATATAAGTGGGTGAAAAATAAAATTAAAACATTAGGTTAGTGGGCCACCCACTTAATTTAATGTAGAAATAACAATTATGGCTTATGAATCTGCCAAAGAAGCATGGGATAAGTTAAAAGAAAATTTCCAAGGCAATGACAGGACAAGAAAAATGCAAGTTCTGAATTTAAGAAGGGAGTTTGAGATGCTAAGGATGAAAGATACTGAATCTGTTAAGGATTATTCAAACAGATTAATAAAAGTAGTTAATCAAATTAGATTATTAGGGGAAGAACTCACAGATCAAAGAATTACGGAAAGGTGCTTGTTAGCTTACCTAAAAAATTTGAAGCCAAAATTTCATCTTTTGAAGATTCAAGAGATATTACCCAAATTTCCTTGACTAAGTTGGTGAATGCTTTAGAAGCATGTGAGAAGAGGAGGAGCATTAGGATGGAGCAATCTCAAGAATCAGCTTTACAAGTTAAAGCTAAAAGCAAATCATATTTAAGCACCAATTCAACTAGAAGATATGGTGATAAAGAGAAGAAAGAAGATGGAGGCAACAACGCTGGTGATCTGAAAGGCAAATTTCCTCCATGCACAATTTGCTAAAAAGCCAATCATATTGAGAAGTATTGTTGGTTTAGATTAGGAATGAAATGCAAAGCTTGTGACAAACCAGGCCATATTGAAAAATTTTACAGAAACAAACCTGCTCAAGGAAAACAACAAGTACAACAATAAGATCAACATGCTCAAATGGCAGAAAATCAGAATGTTTAGGAGGAGAGAATGTTTATGGTGACTTCTTTTTTAGTTCAGAGAAGCAAAGATGATTGGTGGTTTGATAATGGCTGCACTTTTCATATTTGTTCATATCATCAATCAACACACCAACGGTTGATGTTATTCAAGTGAAAGGCATTGGCTTTGTTGTTGAAACAAAATCAGGTACGAAACTAATTCCTGAGTTTCTCTTTGTGCCTGATGTTTGCCAAAACTTATTGAGTGTTGGTCAATTATTAGAAAAGAACTATGTGCTGCTATTTAAAGGTAGTTTTTCTTTAGACTTAAAAGGGCCACATATGAGTGCATTTTCAAGCTCCGCTGATGATTCTTTTTTATGGCATAAGAGATTAGGACACTTTAATCTCTTATCTCTGAAATACATGCATAATGAAAATCTGACACTCAACTTACCTCATTTCTGTGATTGTTTTAGAGTTTGTGAAGTATGTTAGATTGGGAAATTGAAAAATCACCCTTTTCAAAAACCTAATCATGGAGAGCCAAAGAAAAATTACAGTTGATACATTCAGATGTGTATGGACCCATGAGCACACCCTCCTTGAATGGCAGTGGATTTTTCATTTTGTTCATTGATGATTTGAGTAGAATGTGCTAGGTGTATTTTATGAAACACAAGTCAGAAGTTTTTGATATCTTTGTTAAATTTAAAGCTTTAATTGAGAAGCAATATGGACGTGAAATCAAAATACTCAGGTCTGATAATGGGACTAAGTATACTTCTGATAAATTCAACAAATTTTGTGAAGAATTTGGCATTCAACATCAACTCACAGTACCATACACTCAAAAAAATGGGGTGTGTGAGAGGAAGAATAGACTTGTGATGGAGATAGAAAGATGTCTATTGTCTGAGAAAAAAAAATGCCAAAGAAGTTCTGGGCAGAAGCTGTCAATATGGCTGTTTATTTATTAAACATTTTATCAACTAAAGCTTTCAATGGAATGACTCATTTTGAAGCCTAGTATGGAAGCAAAACTTCAATGGAACATTTTAAAGTGTTTGGATGCATTTGTTATGCATATGTACATGAAGCTTAAAGAGACAAACTTGCTTCAAAAGCTGTCATTGGTATATTTCTTGGGTACAACAATAATGGAAAGGGTTACAGAGTTTATGATGTTGAAGCTCAAAAAATCTTTGTCAGTAGAAATTTGAAATTTGATGAACAAGTCGTTTGAGACTGGAATTTGGAAGATGGTAGAGTTCATAAACAAATCCCAAACCATGAGATTGCACTTCAAGAACCAGATGCTACACAATCAGATTCTGACTTAGAATCAGAAGAAGGTGTAAGGGGTACAAGAACATTAGCAAATGCGTATAGTAGATGCAGTGTAATTATGATTGATCCCATCAATTTTCAACAAGCAGCAAATTATAAAGATTGGATAGAAGCAACGAAGGAAGAACTAAAGATGATAGAAAAGAATCAGACATGGAAACTTATGAGTAGACTAGAAAATAAGAAAATCATTAGAGTGAAGTGACAGCAACGAGAGGAAGAACTTAAAGATGATTAGAAAAGATCCAGAACATGGCAACTATATGATAGACTAGAAAATAAGAAAATCAATTAAGAGTGAAATGGATTATAAAACTAAATTTGATTAGAGTGAAGTGGATTTATAAAACTAAATTGAATGCAGATGGTTCTATCAACAAATTGAAAGCAAGGCTGGTAGTAAAAGGTCATTCTCAAGAATATGGAGTGGATTATTTGGATACATTTGTTCTGGTAGCCATATTTGACACCATTAGACTTTTGATAGCACTTGCAGCTCAAAATTCTTAAAAAATCTTTCAAATGGACGTGAAATTAGCTTTTCTCAATGGCCATTTAAAGGAGGAGATATACATTGAGCAACCTGAGGGGTTTGTTGTCAAAGGAAGAGAGAATGATGTTTATTTATTAAAAAAGGCTCTATATGGATTGAAACAAGCTCCTAAAGCTTGGTATTGTAGAATTGATAATTATTTACTAAGCTTGGGATTTGAAAGGAGTTTTAGTGAAGCTACTTTATATGTGGGATTTGAAAGGAGTTTTAGTGAAGCTACTTTATATGTTAAAGGCAGTTCAAATGAATTGCTTATTGTTTCCTTATATGTAGATGCTCTTTTGGCCACCGATAGCAACAAAGTTCTTATTAATGCTTTTAAGGAGGAGATGCAAAAGTATTTGATATGACAGATCTGGGTAAAATGCACTAGCTTTTGGGAATGAAGATTTATCAAATGCAACAAGGGATTTTTATTTGTCAAAACAAATATGCTTGGGAAATTTTGAAGAAATTCAGAATGTCGAAGTGCAAATTCGTTAGCACTCCTCTAGCCCAAAATAAAAAAATTATGTAGAGATGATGGCTCTGATTTAGTAGATGCAAGTGTTTATAGAAGCATTGTGGGAAGTTTGTTGTATCTTATTGCAATAAGACTAGATTTGATGTTTGCTACAAACCTGTTGTCCAGATTCGTGCTAAAATAAAGTAAAATTCACTTCACAACCGCTAAAAGAGTCCTTAGATATGTATAAGGGACTACAGATTTTGGAATTTGGTATCAGAAAATAAAAGGTGCAAAGTTGGTTGGTTACTCAGATAGCGATTAGGCTGGCTCTGTGCATGATATGAAGAGCACTTCTGGATTTTTTTTCTCATTTGGATCAGAAGCTATCAATTGGAATTTAAAAAAAAGGTACCATAGCTTAATCAACAACAGAGGCAGAATACATATCTATTACTGCTGCTGTAAATCAAGCAATCTGGTTCAGAAAAGTGATGAAAGATTTGAAGTTTGAGCAAAAATGTGTTACTGAAATCTTATGTGACAACCAATCTGCTGTAGCCATGGTAAAAAATCCAGTTATCCATGAAAACAAAACATATAAAGATCAAGTACCATTTTGTTAGAGAGGCTGAGAAAGAAGAAGAAGTAAAATTGGTCCACTGTAGCTCAAAGATGCAAGTTGCTGATATTATAAAAAAAGCAATACCAAAAGAAAGATTTGGCAAATTGAGAAGTATTCTTTCAGTTTGTAGCCTAGTGCCAAAGAGGAGTGTTAGAAGTTACAGATGACACTTAGATTATGCTAAATTGTTACTATTGAATGAATATTTTTTGTACTTTTGTATGTATTTTGCAGCTTGTTGCTGTTAGATAAAATTATGTAATCAGCTATTTTGTTTTAGCTTTATGTCTAATTAAGTTTGAAATTTGATTAGTTAAAAATTCAAATTTCAAATTTGAGTGAATCAGATCCTTGGTTATATAATCTCTTTGTATTCAACTTTGTGTATAAGGAAAAACCCACGCTATTTTCCCATCTCTATTCTCCAAGTTCTACAATTTTCTTATCTTTTAGTTAACAGTTAAAGATTACTTTGTAAAACTAATGGAGATTGTTAATCAAATTAGGCTTCATGGTGAGGTTTTCCAGACCAAAAGGTAGTGGACAGCTCTAGCTGAAAATTTTATGTACCGAGAATATCATGATAAGTCTTCTCGATAAGTTTGAGTCTAAAATTTTAGCTGTTGAAGAATCATGTGACTTGAGATCGACTCAAGAATAAAGAGTCTCAATGAGGTCTGAAGAAGTTACTGAGGGAGACTTCTAAGCTTTCCAAGCTTTTCAAGTGAAGTACAAAGGAAAATCTTCTTTAAATTTAATGAGAATGAAACCTAAAGCAAAGATGGTAGTGGGAAGAGAACATTTCCACCTTACAGTACATGTGGGAAGACAAACCACACAAAGGATAGATGTTAGGAAAAAGGTTCAATGTCACTTTTGTAAGAGGTAAGGTCACATTCAAAGATTTTGCAAAGCAAAGCAAAGTCAATCACAATAACAACCTGCTCAACAAGCCAATTTCAGCGAAGAAAAACAAGAATTTGAAGAATCTTTTTTTTTTTATTTTTTTATTTTTATTTCAGATGTCACTTTGTGTAAAGAGGTAGGAGGTCCCACATGTCAAGAAAGATTTTGGCAAAAGCCAAGGAGGCAAAGTGTGCGAAGTCACGAATGGAGAACGAACGGGGCTGGCGCGCAGACAAGCCAATTTCAGGGGCGAAGAAGGAAAAAGGCGGAAAGAATTTGAAGAATGGCTTTTGTTTTTTTATTTTTTTTATTTTATGTGTGGTTTAATGGTTGTTTTTTGTGCTTCTCAATCGCTGTGGTGAGTCAGACGCCAGAGAAAAATGAAATTTGGGAACGTTGATAGGTAGTTGCACGATATCACGATGCCAAAGATGTGAAGAGGTTTTTTCGGCATTTCTTTGGGATGGGGAGGAGGGCGGGGCGTGTGGTGGTGGTGCGAGGAGTGGAGAGGAGGGAGAGAGAAGTGTGAGGGGAGTGGGAGGAGGTGTGGTGTGTGGGAGGAGGAGAGTTGATGGGTGCAAGGTGGGGCTGTGGAGAGGGGGTGGTGAAGAGGAAGTGTTCGAGAGTCGTAACTGTGGCGGGGGCGGGGGAGAGGACCGGGAATTTGAGGAATTGTGAGAGTGGGATAGGCGGTGGGAGGTGGTTGGGCGGTGGGTGGGGATGTTGGGGTGGGCTGGCGGTGTGGCGATGGTGCGAGAGAGGTGCGTTGGAGTCGAGAAGTGCCGTGTGGTGAAGTGGTGGGGCGAGGGCGGGAGGAAGAGGGTGAGCTAAGAGTGTCAGGGGATGAGTTGGTGGTGGTGGGGTGTATATTGCAGAGAGAAGATTGTTGTGTTATGGTTATGATCGCATGGCATCCAAAGGATGATGTGTGAGAGTTCAGTTGTGGGAGAAACAATGGAGGGTTTGTGAGTGTGTGGGTGGAAAACTAAGAGGCAAGAGAGATGGAAGTGGAGAACTTTATTGTTGAGATTGATGCGAGATAATGATGTGTGGTAGTGGATGAAAGGAATTGAGAAGAGAAGAGAGGAGTGTGGCGAGAGAGGACGAGAGGAGATGAGTGAAGGAGGGGTGCGAGGGAGCGAGGGCTAAATAAAAAGAGGGGGCGATTTCAAAAAGTAGTTATTTGTGGAATCGGTAGTATTTAATGGGTTAGACATATCGAAATTTTTTAAAAGATTGTTGTAATGGAAATTTAAGGGAGGAGCTGTAGAAAAGGTTTAAATCAAACGTACAAATATTAAGACGGTTGCCATGTTAGTTGGCTTAAGAGGAAAATTATGTTGGTCGTGTCCAAGGGAAAAGAATTTAGCAGGAGCAAAGTTGAAAATTATCAATTTTTTTTAGTGCAGCAATAATTCTTTGTATGTCAGTTTCCAGAGAGTATTAGTTTTCAGCATGGGAAGTGTTAAGCAAAGTTTATTGGTTAGAAATTCATCCATTTTAAAAAAAGCTAGAGGAGAAAGAACCATTTTGTGGAGGGCTGAATTCGCTTATAATGTTGAGTGAGCCGAGGTCCAAGTTTTGAAAGGTGGATGAGAGGGTGTTTTAGAGTCTTCAAGAAAAAATCTCAAAGAGGAGTGTTGTGATATTTGCAGGATTTTCTAGAAATTTGATATCACTTTTTTTTTCTTTTGGCAATCCTAAAATTTTGAAAAAGGCAATAATTTGTTAGTGTGAAAAGTATGTGAGTTCTTTTCTTTTATTTAAAGGAGATTTTGGTATAAAAAGATATGTGTGAGGTTTGATGTAGTAGGTTATTGAACCATAACCTTGGTTGTAAGCTTAGCTGCTGCTTATATAAAAAACATAATATCTAATGAATGAATAATGCATTGGGGGTGGTACAATTTATTTTGTAAGGTGTTTAAGTGTGAGTAGGGATTAATGCCTTCTGTTTTTTCTTTTGTAAAAGGGGGGGTTGTTGGATGTTGTTGTGTTTGTAGATAGAAGAAAATGGCCAACACTTAATTATATTTTAAAGGTTAATTGATTAGTAATTTTATGGAATAGTGGAGCTAATTCCTTATAAGTTTGATGATCCAGGTCCAAGTTTGAAGTGGATGAGAGGGTGTTTTAGAGTCTTCAAGAAAAATCTCAAGGAGTGTTGTGATATTGAGATTTTTCTAGAAGATTTGATATCACTTTTTTTTTTCTTTTTGCAATCCTAAAATTTTGAAAAGGCAATAATTGTTAGGTGAAGTATGAGTCTTTCTTTTATTTAAGGAGATTTGGTATAAAAGATATGTTAGGTTGATGTAGTAGTTATGAACCATAACTCTTGTAAGCTTACTGCTGCTATATAAAACATAATATCTAATGAATGAATAATGCATTTGTGGTGGTACATTTATTTTTTTAATGTGTTTAAGTGTGAGGTAGATAATCCTCTGTTTTTTCTTTAAAAGTTGTTGGATTTGTTTGTTGTGTTTGTAATAGAGAAATTCCAACACTAATTATATTTTAAAGGTAATTGATAGTAATTTTTATGAATAAGTAATAAAATTTCAAAGAAACTTCAAAAATTTAGATTTTGGATTACTTATTTAGAACCAAAAATTACAAAATAAATAAATTAGTATCAAAGTATTAATGTATTTGATAAAAACCTAGGAACTATCGGGTAATTACCCTTTTATATTTTCTAAACAGTTGCTTTAAAGAGTTCTGTATACGATATTCTCAGAAATTGGTCCTGAAACGATGATATAGAAAGACTAATCTTACTAGAATTCTTTTGCAATACCAAATAATTAAAAAACATATAAAAAATCCAAAAATATTAGAACTATTACTTTCAGTACAATGGATGCTTTATTCATGGAGTTAGGGAAAGACAAAAGGGAAGCTTGAATTCAACAATACCTCTATAAAGATAATTATTTCATAGCACTGAAACTACACTTGTGTTTAGAAAGACTCCACATTTTGAAATCTCTTTTTGTAGTTGGTTGAAAGATAGATTCAAGTAGCTTAACTCTTTGAGGTCAGCTAATGAATTTGAAATTTTCCCTAAAAATCTTCAAAACCTGAATGGTTCACACAAATATAAGAGCACAGTATGGCAAAATGAAGAGGCCGAAATATTATTGCTTAATCAAGAGAAAGAATAAACAAAAGAAAACTGAAGTGCTCTATGCATTGATGCTCTTGAGATACACTTCTATTTAAATTAGAAAACTTAAACTTTCTAAAAGACTCAACTGATTCCACTAGTGGAGCTAATGATGCTCCTATTTTATTCCCACAAATAAAGGACCAATACTAATAACTTTACTTTTGGTATTTTAACAAATCTTAGACCCATTCAAAACACAACAATAAGTTTCACTAATTTGTGATACCCTCCCTTAGTGCAAACGTACTATTAGTAACACCAATGACTTCATGAAATCCTTCAAATTTGTTTTTGGCAAGAGCTTTAGTGAAGATTTCAGCTACTTGTTCTTATGTTCCTATTTTCTGCAGCTCAATGTATTGAGTTAGCACCTTCTCACGAAAAAAGTGAAAATGAGTTTTAATGTGTTTTGTGCAAGCATGAAACACTGGATTTGCAACAACCTTTATTGCACTTTCACTATCACAATAAATGAGAATCGAATGGTTGGAAGTGGAGACCATTTCCAAAATAAGTCTCTTAAGGCATAAACATTTTGAGTAGCCATAGTAGCTACCATATACTCTGCTTCATAACTTGAAAGAGCCATAATAACTTGCTTTTGCTTGTAGTATAAAATTACAGCAGAACCTATAGTAAAACAAAATCCAGTTGCGGAACATCTGTCATTTACATCACCAGCCCAATCTGCATGTACCAAGCCACTCAATGAAAATGGCAGTTGCTTGAACATTAATCCATAACATTGAGTGCCTTTTACATAGCGAAGAATCTTTTTTACTGCAATTAAGTGTCTTTCACATGGTTGATCCATAAACTAAAAAATAACTCCAACAGAATATGCAATATCAGGTCTTGTGATAGTTATATAGAATAAACTACCAACAATTTGTTGAAAAACTGTTGCATTCTCTATCAGTTTCCCATCAATTTTTTATAACTTTAGGCAAGACTCCATAGGAGTGGTCATTGCTTTTGACTACATCATACGAAACCATTATAGTAAGCTTACTGCATATCTTTTTGAGAGACAAAATACCCACCAAAATTTTCAATTTCCGAACCAAGAAAACAATGAGCTCCACCCAAAATTTTCATTTCAAAATGAATAAACAAATCCTCTTGAAGACTATCAATTTCAACATTATTATCACCCGTGATAATCATATCATCCACATAATAAGAGCAAAGTGCACAGAGTGGATGCTTTCTTAATAAGTAAACTCTGGTCAAGATTTGACGATTTGAAACCATAAAAATAAAGGTACTAAGCAATCTTACAGTACCAAAACGTGGAGCTTGCTTGAGGTCATAGATTGCTTACTTGAGTAGGCACATGTGATTTGGAAACTCCTTTGAAATGAAACGATAAGGTTGTTCCATAAAGATATTATGATCCATCTCCCCATAAAGAACTGCTTTTTTTACATCTAATTGCCATAGTTTCCAGCCTCTGTTAGTGGCCAAAGAAATAACTATTTGAATTGTTACCATTTTAGCAACACGGCTGAATGTCTTGTCATAATCTTGACCATATTTTTTAGGAGAAGGCATGAGCAATAAGACGAGCTTTACACCATTCAATTTGACCATTAGCCTTTTTCTTTTTGTATGCTCATTTGCAAGTAATTACATCAACATCTATCAGTTTTGATACAAGCTCCTATGTGATATTCTTGTTTAAGGCTAAAATTTCTTCCTGTGTTGCTTCTTCCATTTCAGAAAATTCCTTAACTTCATTATAGGATTTTGGCTCATCTCCATGTAAACCTTCCATGAAAAGAGAAAACAAAATAGAAAACTGATTTGATTGAACTTCAAAATCAGCTAGGTAATTTGGTTGCTTTCTTTGTTTTGTTGATCTTCGTGGGACACCATCAGTAACTTCATCTATTTGAATTGTTCTTAAGATGAAGAAATAGTTCTCCCTCCATTTTTAGGTGTAGAATCTTTAAGAAACAATGGAAGATCAATAATACTTCTGTCTTCAACTTCATCAGACTTGTAGGATGAAATTTCATCAAATACCACATCACGGGAAACAACCATCTTCTTTATTTCTAGATCCATACATCTCCAACCTTTTCTATGAGTATCATAGCCAACAAAAATATAATGTCTAGCCTTTGGATCAAGTTCAGTTTGATTATCTTTTAATTTGTGAACATAATAAACAGACCCAAAAACTCAAAAATAACTAACATTGGGTTTCTGATGATAGATTAATTCAAAAGGAGACGAATCATTCCCTAGTCATGGTGGCAACTGATTTATGACATGATATGCAGTATGAAAAGCTGCAGCCCACAACTCCCTTAAAAGATTCTTTTCATGTAACCAAGACAAGCACATAAATGTTAAATGTGTTAACTTACGTTCAACAACTCCAATTTTATTATCGATTGTCTGGACAAGTCATTTGTCGTTGACACTCGTGTTCCTATAATATCCCATAAAATAATTAGATAGAAATTCTCCTCCATTATCATTGCATAAGCACTCAGCTAGTAGCCCGAGCTCTTTCTCCATATCTTGCTTAAACTAAATAAATTTGGAGAAAGCCTCACTTTTGTGTTACAGGAAATAAACCCAAGTAAATCGAGAAAAATCATCCAAAATCACCATCATATAAGGAGAACTTGTGTAATAAGGTGTTCTTGTTAGCCCCAAAAGGTCTGAGTGGACTAACTCCAACGCCGCAGATACTCTATTCTTTGAATTTGAAAAAAGGGAGACGATGGGATTTTCCATATTAGCAACCCTGACAAATCTCATCATGGTGAAAATCTTTAAAAATAGGGATACCATTAAATTGCTTTGTGGAGATTTTTTGCAATAGCTAATAACCAATATGACCAAAACGAGCATGCCAGATGTTGAACTTGTAACCTAACCTACCTTTTTAGACACATGCATCACTTACAGCCAAAACATATAGAGATTCTTTTCTTTTTCCAGTAAACAAAACATTAGCTTCAATATGCTTCAAATTTGTAAGAACTTGAAAATCATTGGGACCAAAAAGGACATACCTTCCTAAGTTTGTTATTTGAGAAACTGAAGCCATATTCTTTTTCAAGCGTGGGACATGGTAGACATCCTTGAGAAATATTGAGTCACCATCTTTTATTACAGGATGTCAAGAATTATCTACTACTACAATGACCTTCTTCCTAGCATCATTTCCTATTGCATGATGAGAACACCTGAAATCCATAAGCCATTCGTTGTTGTAGCTAATAAAACATTGGAATTTGTAAGTGCATCGGTCTGGTGCACACAGAAGTCATGTTTGATGCCTGATCAATAACTTTGATAGATAAGCATTTCTCCTGGTTTAGTTAAGGATTCAACACTTTCTTATGCAATATTTATTGTTATTTCTTATAATTTAACTCAAAAATTTGACTGTAGATGGCCTGGTTTTCCATATTGATCATATGCCACCTTCACCTGACAATCTCATTTGATGTGTCCTAGCTTTTCACACCTATAATAAACTCAAGAATTTCTCTTGGACTACTCCTGATTCTTATCTCTTGTAGAGTGCTTGGAGGAGAAACTCTTTTTCCTGTGGTCTTTAATGTAAAGAACATCATCTGTTTGAGGAAGAGTCTTATGATGCTTATCATTTGCTAGACTAAAACTTCCTGGTCCGAAAGCAAAATTTCTAACTCAAAAATAAAAGGTTGATTCACCTACCCTTGTATGGAAGACATAAAAGGCATGAACTCTTTTCACATGCCACGAATAAGATATCGATGCAAAAAAATATCCTCAACACAAATTCTTAAAAGAATTTCCTTGAGTTGTTATAGTTAGTTCATTCTCAAGATATTATAGTTGCGCTATATTTTTCTTAGCAAGCAGCTTTTCCAGAGTGTCTTACACTTGCTTTAGCGACTTGATATCCCGAACATGGTAACTCTTTGCTTACTGATGTCCGTAAAGAAAATAAAGCTTTTTGTGACATCCCGACTCGGTAAAGCGATCCTAAGAAGGTGGGTAGAGTAAAACTCCTAGCTAGCTTCTAGGATGGCAAGCTAGCAATGAGTAATGGAATGTGGGACACATAAATGAATCGGATCATATATTGAAAAGGGGGAAACTAATCATCAGAGGCACGTTTTGGTGGAATAGCCTTGAGAGTTGGAAGAACTCTAAGGTTAAGCGCGTTCGCTTAACGGAAATTCTAGGATGGGTGACGACCTAGAAAGTTCTCTATTTCACCTGTGGGACAAAACTGTGCGAGTCTTGTCAATCCAGTATAGAATGGAATTGGCTTGATCTGAAGCGGACAATTTCTCTAGTAGTTGGAGTCGGGCGTGACAATTAGTATCAAAGCCGAACCCCTTTAGTAGATATATGGTTCGAGTATGAACCACATGGAAGCTAATGGGCTTATGACATCTCGTCCTGACAAAGCGATCCTAAGAGGGCGGGTAGAGCAAAGCTCCTGGCTAGCTTCTAGGATGGCAGGCTAGCTATGGGTAGTGGAATGCGGGACACAAGAATGAAGAACTCTAAGGTTAAGCCGCGTTCGCTTAACGGAAAATTCTTAGGATGGGTGACGGACCTAGAAAAGTTCTCGTATGTTCACCTGTGGCGACAAAAACTGGTGCGGAGTCTTGTCCGAATGCCAGTTATTAGAATGGAATTGGCTGATTCTGAAGCGGACAATTTCTCGGTAGTAGTGGAGTCGGCGCTGACAATGAGTTATTCAAAGCCGAACCCGGCTTTAGTAGATATATGGTTTGGCGAATGATGAACCACATGGAAGCTAAGTGGGCCTTATGACCGATCGTCGTCGCTGAGCAAAGCGATCTAGAGGAGGGCGGGGTTTGTTTAGAGCAAAGCTGCCTGCGGGCTAGCTTCTAGGATCTAAGAGGGCGGGTAGAGCAAAGCTCCTGGCTAGCTTCTAGGATGGCAGGCTAGCTATGGGTAGTGGAATGCGGGACACAAGAATGAATCGCATTATATATCGAAAAGGTGGAAATTAATTATCAAAGGCACCTTTTGATGGAATGGCTTGGAGAGTTAGAAAAACTCTAGGGTTAAGCATGCTCGCTTAACGGAAATCTTATGATGGGTGACCACCTGGGAAATTTTTCATTTCACCTGCGGGACAAAACCGTATGGGTCTTGCCAATCTAGTATGGGATGGAATTGGCTTGATCCAAAGCAGACAATTCCTCTAGTGATTGGAGTCAAGTGTGACAGCTTTCCCACACTTGATCTTCCATTTCCACTGCAATTTGGCATTCTAGGGAGTGTCTGCTGGAATTGTTGTTTCATCACCAAAGCCTAGATCCCACAAATCCTACTCTTGAAGTTAAGCTTCCATGTTTAGTTTTCAATAATCGGAATTTATTCCAACCAACTTTACTACAGACATACTAGACAAAGCACTTCTACCATTATAATATCAAACACTTGGCAAGCAGCCAAGCTCTGATACCATCACACAAATACAAGATCACAGTACGACA
This sequence comes from Jatropha curcas, assembly GCF_014843425.1. The sequence continues at coordinate 1,439,997 of NW_023591078.1, read as the reverse complement.
AGATGAAGAAGCTGAAATATTATCGCTCAATCAAGAGAAAGACTTGATTAAGAGAAAGAATAAACAAAAAAATGAAGTGCTCTGTACATTAATGCTCTTGAGATACACTTCTCTTTAAACTAGAAAACTTAAACTTCCTAAAAAAAATCAATTGATTCCACTGGTAGAGCTAATGATGCTCCTATTTTATTTCCACAAATAAAGGACCAATACTACAAGCTAACTCCAGTAAAGAGAAACAAATCTTAAACCCATCAAAACACAGCAATAAGTTTCACTAATTTGTGATAATGGTCACTAGTCACTTTCCAAGAAATCTCCCAAAAACTGCTAATAAGACACTTTACAATACTAGATTGTAGTGAAAATATGGGTAAGATAAGAACGATATTTTAAGTAGCTTTTATTGCACAAGTGCTGACAATTACTGCAAAGTTTAAAAATGTAATAAAAAAGAAAAATGAATTTTTCTTACTAAAATCAAATTATTTTATTATATTTCAAACATTGCATTTGAAAATTTAATTCAAAGGATTAAATTCCTGGCATCTTCATCGGTTAGGACATGGAGTTTTCTAATATCATATTGAAGTTCATACATGATGGAAAGTAGGCATTATTTAACATGCACATCACAAATTTAAATTACACATTTTTTATGTTTTAAAATAAAGACACTACTAATGGCGAGAAGTACTTGGACCTCCAATTTGGTAGGCATTCCTTCGCTCCTGCTTTATCCTTGCCTTTAGATAGTTGCCCTTGATCTTCCGCAATTGAGCTATTGCATTTGGCATTTTTATCCTTTCTCCTGGTTGTTCCTTTGAGCATGCAACTCCAATTTTTAATATAGAAATGATGATGTCATTCTCAAAACTCCCTCTTCCCTCTTCAGATAGAATTCTTTGATCCACAATATCCATCTTTCTATAAGGCAAAGCTCCCTCAACAAAAGTATGGAGACTTAAATCATCTTTAAAAGCATCATCAGTTGGTTTTTTTCCTGTAAAAATTTCTAATAATATAATCCCATAGCTATATACATCTCCCTCTATTGACATTCTGCCACCCATTCCATAGTCTGCAAATAGACGTAGTATATTAATATAAGACACAATATTTAGATGTATATAGAATTATAAGAAATAAATATCATATAGTATTTGCGATTAGTATTTTACAAAATGATTAGATATTAGAAAGTGTATACCTGGAGCAATATAGCCTATAGATCCTTTAATAGTTGACGAGCTGTTGAAGAAATAAATATCATATAGTATTTGCGATTAGTATTTTACAAAATGATTAGATATTAGAAAGTGTATACCTGGAGCAATATAGCCTATAGATCCTTTAATAGTTGACGAGCTGTTGCTTTGATAGGGTTGAACCTCATCAGATATTGTGGAGATAATTTTAGCCAACCCAAAATCTCCAATATGAGCAGTCATCTCTTCATCTAAAAGAACATTACTTGGCTTTAGATCACCATGTATGATTGTTGTTGAGCTTCCATTATGGAGATACTCTAATGCAGTAGCAATATCAATTGTTGAGCTTCCATTATGGAGATACTCTAATGCAGTAGCAATATCAATGGCTATGTTTAATCTGTCAATTAATTTCAGATATCTTGATTCTCCTTCTATTCCATTCTGTGCATGTAACCATTTCTCCAAGCTCCCATTGGCCATGAATTTATAGATCAAAGCTTTAAAATCATTACCTTCAAAGTCAATGCTAGAACAAACACTGAGCAGCTTCAAAAGATTTCGATGCCTTATATTTTTGAGAGCTTGGCATTCTGACATGAAACTGTTTGAAGCTCCTCTTCGTTGCAGATTTAACACTTTGATTGCCACTTCTGTTCCTACTTGCTCAAGAAATCCTTTATAGACAGAGCCATAGCTACCAACACCAATTATATATTCTGGAGAGAATCCATTTGTTGCTTTGAAGAGTTCTGCATATGATATTCTCAGAAATTGGTACTGAAATGATGGTATAGAAAGACTCATCTTTCTGGATTTCCTTTTGCAATACCAAATAACTAACAAACACACCAGAAAAGACAGAAATGTTGCGACAACCACTGGGATTGTTACTTTCAGCACAAACGATACTTTATTCTCGGAGTTGCGGGAAAGACAAAAAGGAAGCTTTAATTCAGCAATACCTCCACAGCCACAGAAGACGAATTGTTTCCCTTGTTAGGTGCGAAAACTACTCTTGCATTTAAGACAAAGATTCCACGTTTTGGAAACCTCTTCCTTGGATTGGATTGCAAGACTAGATTCAAAATAGTTCTTCAACTCTTCAAGCTTCAGCTAATGAATCTGAAAATTTCCCCAGAAAATTGTTTTGTGAAATATTCCAGCTTTTTTAAAACCCCGTAAAGCACCATTAAAACTCTTGAGGTATTCTTCCCTTCAAACCTGAATTTTCCTCTAGATCGAAAGCTCTTCCAAAATGGAAACCCACTTCGCTAATAGTTTTTGGAAATTCGTGCCAGATTAATTTTATTTGTGCGAAAATCCAAACTTGACAAGATTTTCCGCAAGAAACCCAACTCCTAATGGAATGGACACACTAAGCCCATTCAGCACGATAAGTCGAGGGAAAACTGAAAGAGAGGGGTACAAAGGCCAATACCTGTTATGGGTATTGTGAGCCACCATGAGACCACTTATGTGATAGATCCAAACTGGATCGAAAGGCCAATGACCTGTTTGGGTATTGAGCCACTGAGACCATTATGTGATAGATCCAACTGGATCAAATAGTGACAATTACCAAGACTTGGAGGAATGCTTCCCTTCAGATTATTGAACGCTAGAGAGAGCCGACTCAACTTAGATGAATTACCAATTGAAGATGGTATGGCCCCTATTAATTGGTTGCTCTCCAAACTCAGTGTTTCCAACTGTTGAAATTTCTCAAAATTAATATGAATAGGTCCAGTTAGATAATTTCCTGAGAAAAACAAAATTTGCAGGTTGATGAGGTTTTCGACTCCACTAGGAATGGTACCTTGAAACTGATTTCCAGTTAGAATCTGCAACTCTTTTGAGAGATTTGCAATGGAATTGGGTAGAGACCCTCTAAGAAAATTAAATGCTACATTCATCTCTTTAAAATTGGAGCAATTAGTTAGAGAAACAATGAAACCTAAGTCACCTTCTAGTTGATTATAGGAAAATTCTATGTATTGAAGATCTGACAGCTTTCCAAGATCCTTTGGAACCGGACCAGTAAAATGGTTACTATCTAAATCAAAATTTTCAAGGGAGGAAGCATTTAACAGTGAAATTGGAATAGGTCCAGTAAACTTATTAGATCCAAGTAAAAAGACTTTCAGCTTGGGAAGAGTGAGACCTATATTGGAGGGGATACTGCCATGTAATTGATTACCATAAACTACTAGTGTATCAATGCTCGAAATGTTTAAGAGGCCTTGAGGAATTTCACCTGTTAGATTATTCTCGCTAAACATAAAAAATCTCAAGCTCCCAAGGCGAGAGATTTCCTCTGGTGTCTGTCCATGCAATTCATTTGTTGTTAAAGAGATTAGTGAAAGAGATGAGAGATTTCCAATGGAAGGAGGAATCCTCCCTGTGAGATTATTTTTACCCAAAATTAAAACTTCAAGTTTCAGTAAAGAGCCCAGCTCAGAAGGGATGTTACCCTGCAACTTGTTGACATTGAGATCAACAACCAGAAGGTTTGAGCAACTTGACAAATTTGCTGGTATCTTCCCACTGAATGAGTTGTTGCTGAGTATTAAATAGCCTAGACGGTGCAGATGGACCATTTCTTGTGGGATTTGGCCATAGAAGCTATTATTGTTCAAATCAATCCGCTTGAGAAAAGAAAGATTTCCAATATGTGGTGATAGTGATCCTACCAACCATGCCAATTGCAGAAATGCAAGGAATCATTCCAAGAACTCAAGACTTGAAATGGATCTTGTTGAATGGCATTTTTGAAGGATATCAAAGCTAGTCTGTCAGTTTCATTTTGAAAGCAAGTGACTGAATTGAAGAAGGTCTGTCAGTTTCATTTTGAAAGCAAGTGACTGAATTGAAGAAGCAAAAGCACCAGCAGACGAGAGCTGGGATATGATAAAGAGAGCAACTCTGAGACATGCTTTTGGTAAGCAGTAGCTATGGTGTATATGGCTAATTAGTGGCAATTTATAGTAGAGACAACTTAAGACTATCACTTTCAGTACTGTAGGTATAAGTTTGCCACATCTATAATGGAATAAGTGTTTTAATTAAATGTAGAAAATTAATGTGAAGTGCTTGAAAATAAGGTTTGGCAGATAACAAAATTGGAGAAGCGTGTAAGAGAGTGGAAAATGATGGATTATTACATAATATATATATATATATATTGGTAGAACAAAATATATAATTTTAATTTCTGATTAAAGCTTTAATTAATAAAAAAGATTTAAAAAATCATTGACATTACAAGTTTTTATCAATTAACTTATTGATTATTAAAATTTTCCAACTATTTTTTATGTGCATTTCACTCTTTTCCAAATAAAAGAAAATAAAATATTTTAATTATGACTAATAAATAGAAAACTAAAATCAAATTAGAAAATAAAATATTTTAATTATGACTAATTAATAGAAAACTAAAATCAAATTCCAATTACATGTATATGAAAATACACAAACACGAATTTATTATTTTTCATATTATATTATACTTAATATAAATAGAGCGCTACGTACAGTTTATATTGTAATTATAATTGGTGTTTTGCACATTTACATAATTTGAAGGTGGAGCCAGAAAATTTAATCAGAATAGGCAATTTTATTCTTAAATTTCAATAGAAAAAATTTTATTTGTTTACCCTCTAATTTGAAATTGTTAGTTTTAAATATTGGTCAGAATGATAATTGATAATTTGAATAGAAAAAAAAAAAAATCATTACTTTTTTTGGAAGAAAAGAGAACCTTAAAAAAAAAAATCATTACTTTTTTTGGAAGAAAAGAGAACCTTACTTAATTTCCAAATATATTCATCTACAATTTTTCTTAAATTTCTTTTCCCAATCTTTTTCTAACCTTATATGTAAAGTTCGTATGTGCATAATTTTTCATTATCGAATAAGCTATATAATGACTAATTGAAAGATAATCTTTCCTGAGTTTTGCTGGAAAGCGGAAATATAAAGGTGTACCTAGCTAAATATGGATAAGTAAAAGAATTACTTAATTAGGGTTCTATATATTTTAAAATATTAAAATTTTAGTATGGTTATCTTTTGAAGTTATAAAAATTTTGCTTTAAACATTATATGAAATAAACATTTTATGTTGTTGAATTGGGAGCTGATTTAATGATTCTAGAATAGATTGTACTTTAGAAAAGAAAAGACACTCACGAGTCATGACGGTTTGATTTTAATCACATAAGCGGAGAGAGGATAAAATAGATATTACAATTTTTTTTTTTATTTAACGGTGGGCACATGCCTACACTAGGCATAGTGTACCTCCGCCCTCGCATAGTTTATGAAATAAATATAATAATAATAATTAAGTTTTAGTATTAAACTAGTAGATGAATCTTATAGTTTAAATATCCACTCTAATCATGCTAAAAACAATGCAAAACAAAATATAGGTTCGAAAAATAATTTTGAAATACTTTTTTTAAAAAAATTGAAAATAAATTTTAAAATCATTTAATATATTAATAAATAGAACAAAACATGAAATATGTAACAACAAATCATGGTTTATCACATATACCTTTTGCGTCCATTCTATTCTGTTTGTAGTTATATCCTCACTAATGTCCAAAAACCATAGGTCTTTAGCGACAACTTTCCTCCAAGTAATTCTAGGTCGACCTCTTCTTTTTTTAATACCCTCCACTACTTAAGTGTCACATTTGCAAAGCTAGGGATGTGAAGGTCTATGTAATAAATGACCATACCATCCCCAGGGTCCTTCTCTCTCTTTTTTTTTTTATCCCCAGGATGTGTCCTTTGTCTAGTGTGATCATTTTTAATCTTATCAAAACCTCATGTGTCCATATGTAAATCCAGCCTAACATTGGCATCTCCACAATATTCATCTTCTAAACACTCATTAGGTGCTCAACATTCACATATATAACATTGTTAATCTCATTGCCGTCCTATAAAGCTTATTTTTTACCTTGTTAGATATATTCCTATCACATAGTACACTTGTACCACTCCTCTGTTTCATCCGTCCTACTTGAATTCTACAAGAGACATATTCATCCATGAGACTACCATGCTGGAACACAAAGCTTAGATATTTGAATTGATTGCACTTGGATACTAGTATACCATCTAATCCAACCTCTTTTTCATGCTTTTTTTTTTATTATTATTAAACCAAACTCTCAGTAAAAGTATTTTGTTTTACTTTTATTTAGTCTAAAACTCTTATCCCCAAGTTATAAAATTATAGAATAATTTTAGTATAAAAATTAGATTATGGCTATATATAATAATTAAATATTATAAATAATTTTAGTATAAAAATTAGATTATGGCTATATATAATAATTAAATATTATAGGACAAAACTAAGTTAATTTTAAATCTTGCTTTTTTTTTTTTTTTGGGTAAACTTCCTTTAAATTGAATGGGTAACAGCAACTACTAATTTAATAAATTGAAGATTTTTTTTTTTTTTCAAATTATTAGATTTGAATCAGTCTGGAATATGAATGCATTTATTAATTGGGACTTTATTGATGGGTGTTGGGACTTGACTCTTGTTGACTTGCTAATTTGTATTCTCTGTGTGAAAACTTGACTTGCTAGTCAATTAATAAGTTAATGGAAATATTCTTTTCATTTTGCTTATGTAGACCCATATAAAATTTTCTTTTCCACAGAAAAATAAAATAAAAATCTCTTCAAAATCTTCATCATGTTTCTCTTTCTTCCCATTTTCCATTCTCTCCCAAACGTAATGAATAAGTATTGCCCAATTTAAGATTCCGTGTATCATGCTTCCTCTGTATCATTCTATTTGCATAGTTTGACTCATGGTTTGACAGGTGTCACGACCCGACTCCGTGGGCCGGACCGACACTAGGGCCCAGGTAAGCATAAGGCCCCCGAGGCCCGTAGTAAGCCTAATTACTCAAATTATACATTCCATACCATTTATAAAACTAAACGCATACGACAAGGCCAAATTTTAAATGCCAACAACCCTATAACTGCCTGAAGAGTTTCAATTAATATTCTGATAAAGAAACCACTTCAAAATCCCAAAAGTAAATAACAGGAAATATCAAAAGTACAACCCTCCTACACTTCTGCGGAGAAGATTCAGCAGAAGCTCCGTTGGATCCCAGCAACTTCCTATACCTGAGAAGTTTGAAGAGAAGGGGGGTGAGTTTTGCAACTCACGTGAATCAGTAATAAATAATAACACCAACCACATACAGTCACACGGAATGCGCCCTAATATACTGAATGATCCACAACACATCAATCATATGGCATAACATCAGCACCCACAAACAACATCACCTTCAATAATTCACCATCACGTGGGAATTAGTCAGTGGGAGTCACCCGAACCTCCCCCGATGAGCCGTCCTCCCACCATGGGCTCATTCCTCTCACATGTGCACCCAGGGCAGCCGATTCCCATACTGGCCGACCGGTCTAATCTCACTTGAACCAGCCCTTCTTCATTTGTTTTTCATTCTCTCTTTTCTTTTCCATACCAACACGGAGGTAACCGGTCGTCTCCATCAAATTCTAGATCATTCAGGCGCTCACAACAGGAGGCCACCCTGCCGGGGCTGCGATCAAATCTAGATTATCAAGGTTGCCGCCATAAAGAAAACCAAACCTGTGGTTGTTCCATAAATCCACACATGATATCATAGCAGTAGGTGCCCAACACCGGGAGCGCGATTCGTTCCCATATATTACCCGGCTAACAGAAACAGAATCGGAGTCCCATATTAACAGAATCAGAATATACAGAAATCAAATCAGATCCGTTAACAGAAAACAGTCTCACACCCATGTGACCCAACTTCATACCCAATTCACACACAAAACAAATCACAATATATGCACCATCACAATTATATCAAAACAATTCTATTCAACGTAACTTACACCATACATCCAAAAATATAGAATTATGATAACATAAAATAAAATATGAGCTTTAATTAATATATACATATATATAAGGTTGTAAAAGAAAATGCTATGCAAATGGCAGCTTGATATGCATATTTATATATTACTCACCAGTGAATGGAAAAGCGAAACCCAGTCCTAGCTTTTGATTCTGTCCCTGGAGGAGCAAACTAGAATGGACCCGGGCGATTCTCGAGGAGCACTAGATGGACCCGGGCGATCTCGAATATATTTTATATATTTTTTTTTGTCGAATTTTTTGCTAGATCGGAAATTTTCACGCATGCCGGATTGGAGCTATGCGCGTTGGACGTACAAGCAGATGGCCGGAGTCGGGCTGGAGCGGCTGGACCACCTCAAATCGACGCGAAGGAGAAACTGAGTTGCAGTGGTGGCGCGATCTGGCGGAGGAACGGGTGGTGGCGTTGCTGTGATGGAGATCCGCTCGAGCTGGTGTTGCGCTGGAGCTGCATGCGGCTGCGACTGGCGTAACAGAAGGTGGAGGCGGCGCGCGGTGGTGGTCTGTGGAGGATCGCGCTTGCTGGTGTTGGCTGGACCCAACGCAGACGCAGTCACAGCAAGAAAGAAAGAAGAGAGGAAGAAGAAAAGGGAAAGAAAGAAAGAAAGAAGAAAAAAACAGACCGAAGAAGGAGGGAGGAAGAGGGTGGTGGTGCGGTGGTGGGCTGGACACCAGGTGGCGCAGAATGGTGAGGGTTGTAGAACATGAAGACTGCAGCGTTTGTGAGACATAAAAAACAGAGTAGATTTCCTAGATGGTTTTGGGTCAAACGGCGATTCGGTTCTCGCATTCCGACCCAAATCTTGATTTTCAAATTGGTTTTCGGCTTTTTCAATCGGTTTTCGGTCGGTTCTCAAGTGTCGCATAAAATATATGAAAATACAAATTTCCAGGCGTGTCAGTTTATTAAATTTAATTGGGAAAATCTTTTGAAAAATAAAAATTCGGAGTTGTTATTTTTAACAGAGTACGCATACTAAACAATTCTAATCAATAATCATATTAAAAATTTAATCAATAAAAGTTATTTTTTTCTTTTTTATCCTTAACTCATTAACATATTAATAAAAGTCATTCATTTAATGAAAAATCATAAAGGTTATCATGAAAAAAAATGATGTAACAATATTGAAATTAATCTTTAATTAAAGAAGTGTACTGAAAAATGATGGATTATAAAATGAATATATTTTATTAATAAGTCTGACTCAAAATATATAGTATTTTATTAATAAGGCAACTTTTCAATTTTTTACTTATTTACTATATCTGTTTCGTAATACTTGTCACATTTGAAATCTCACGTCCCTTAAGAAAATCATTAAATTTGTTCAAATTACAATAAATTATTACTTTTGTTCCATAATACTTGTCACATTTGAGAAAATAACTTATTCTAAAATACTTGTTACATTTATGGTTTCAAGAAGTAATAAATATTTTTTTCTATGTTTGCCATTTGTACATGACCAATAATTATTACTTTAATTTAATGGTTTTCTTGAAAAATTAGTATTAAATTAAGGGTAATATGGTGAATTCAATTAATAATATATTGTAACTTAGACAAATTTATGGTTTTCTTAAGAAATGTGAAATTTCAAATGTGACAAGAACTATGAAACAGATGTGGAATTGAGTAAATTGACTATATTACCCTTAATTTAGTACTAGTTTTCTAAAAAAATCATTAAATTGAAGTAATAATCATTGGTTATATACAAAGGATAAATATGAAAAAAAAAAAGATTTATTACCTATATCAAAATACATAAATGTGAACAATACTATTGGAACAAACTATTTTCTCCAATTGTTGACAATTATTGATGGAACAGAGATCAGTAACTATATATTTATTATCAAAATCTGACACAAACTATTTTACAAAATTATTTTTTTATATTATATTATTAATAATATAATATATATATATATAATTTAAGTATATATACACATTATTAATAATTAATATATAATATATATTAATTTTTTAATTTTAATGTTTTCCATATTTTATTTTAATATTTTTTTAGAATGGATTTTGTTCTGAAAAAGATTAGCAAGATTATAAATGAGGATGTCAAGAATGGCTTGCGCTCCTTGGTTCTGCATTCACTATTAGAAGAATTTTGAATTTTAAATTTAAATTAAATGATTTTAATAAAAAGTGAAACATTAAGATTTAAATTAAATATATTAAAAAATAAACCTTTATTAAATTTTTGCGCAGCACAAATATATAGTTAATATGTGTATGAAAACACACATATAAAATTTATTTTTAAAAAAATAAATAGAAAACTAATAAACTGTATAATTAAATTAGTGGTAGATTTTTTTTTTTTAAATAAAGGAAGCCTAAATATGATTATTTATAGATATAAATAAATAACATTGAAGCATGTTTTTTGATGTGGTGCAATATTGAGAAGAATTAGTTGCTGATGTTACATTTTATTATTTTTTAATCTTTATTTGTCAATTGTTTAAATTTAATTATTTCCTCTGTTGTACAAATTTTTATTCTAAAATAATAGTAACACTCTTGTCTTTTTTCAGTAATAATAACATATAATAATTAATTTATTTTATTAATGATAAAATTTTATTTTTTAATAATTAATAATTATAATAATAAAATAAATTTTACTATATCATAATAAAACCCTTATTTTTTCTCTAATTGAATAATAAATTTACTATATCATAATAAAACCCTTATTTTTTTCTGCTAATGAATCACTCCAATATTCTCCATGCTTCATAACAAAATGTGATTTTTTTAATTCTCTCATTTTTTTAATTTCCATTTTAACTTTATCTATTTTTTATTGATTTTATTTTATTTTATTTAAATCTACTCTAATTTAGAAATTGCTAGTTTTAAATATTGGTAAGAATAATAATTGATAATTTGAATAGAAAAAAAAACATTAATTTTTTTGGAAGAAAAGAGAATAATTACTTAATTTCCAAATATATTCATCTGCAATTTTTCTTAAATTTCTTTTCCCAACCTTATATGTAAAGTCCGTACTTACATAAATTTTCATTATTGAATAATCTATATAATGACTAATTGAAAGATAATCATTCACAAAACAAAAGAAAAAAAAAATTAAATTGATATGCTTAATATGTAAATTGAGAAGAAGGAGATTATTTAATTAAAAAAATTGAAAGAGAGACAAGGTTATGTTGACAAGATAAAAATTATGAAAAGAAATGGATGAAAATGGTCTGAGTTTTGCTAAATATGGATAAGTAAAAGAATTATTTAATTAGGGTTTTATATATTTTAAGATATTAAAATTTTAGTATGGTTATCTTTTGAAGTTATAAAAATTTTGCTTTAAACATTTTATGTTGTTGAATTGGGAGCTGATTTAATGATTCAAGAATAGATTGAACCTTAAAAAAGAAAAGACACTCGTGAATCTTGACGGTTTGAATTTAATCACGTAAGTAGAGAAGATGACAAAAATAAATAATAAAATTATTTTTTTTATTTAACAGTGGGCACATGCCTACACTAGGCATAGTGTACCTCCGCCTCTGCATAGTTTATGAAATAAATATAATAATAATTAAGTTTTAATTTCAAACTAGCAGGAGTTGATTACGTGAATCTTTTGATTTAAATATCCATTCATGATCATGCTAAAAACAATGCAAAACAAAATATAGGTTCGAAAAATAATTTTAAAATACTTTTTTAAAAAAAATTGAAAATGAATTTTAAAATCATTTGATATATTAATAAATAGAACAAAACATGAAATATATAACAACTAATCGGGGTTTATCACATATATCTTTTGCCTCCATTATATTCTGTTTGTAGCTATATCCCCATTAATATCCAAAGACCATAGGTCTCTAATGACAACTTTACTCCAAGTAGTTTTAGATCGACCTCTTCTTTTTTTTAATACCCTCCCCTACTAAAATATCACATTTGCGAAGCTAGGGATGTGAATTGACTGCACTTGGATACCAGTATACCATCTAATCAAACCTCTTTTTCGTGCTTTTTTTTATTAAACCAAACTCTCAGTGCAAATATTTTGTCTTACTTTTATTTGGTCTAAAACTCTTATCCTCAAGAATTCTCCTCCATAGTTTCAACTTTTGGTTCACTATCTGACTAATTTCATCAATTAGGACAATATCTTTTTAATCTTACAAAAATGCATTTGAATAGGTAAAGCTATCTAAAACTATATATATGGTTTTAATATATGAATTAAATTTTGGACTATATTTTAAAAATCACAAAATAAATTTCAACTGAGAAAAATCGAAATATAAAATTATAAAATAATTTTAGTATAAAAATTAGATTATGGCTATATATAATAATTAAATATTATAGGACAAAACTAAGTTAATTTTAAATCTTGCATTTTTTTTTTTTGGTAAACTTCCTTGTTAAATTGAATGGGTAACAGCAACTACTAATTTAATAAATTGAAGAAATTTTTTTTCAGATTATTAGATTTGAATTAGTCTGTGGAATATGAATACATGTATTAATTT